>JAULBZ010006505.1:0-12334 GCA_032360805.1 Neoturris breviconis | reverse complement strand
TTGAATTTCGTTGTATAACGTAGTATTGATAATGACCTATGTAAGGTCGAAAGCTATACCGGATGTGTCGATAAAAAACACTTGTTTTTATTTAATTTTTCAATAGACGCATCTATTCGTAAACAAGATCGCTTTCAATGCGTATCAAACTGTGTTTTAGCTGCTTAGCCTTAGTGACTAAAATCGGGAAATAATAGACCAATAAAGACGATTCGCAGAATGTGAAAATTTTCATTTTTAGAAGAACACAAATTTACTAATACCCTCCGTAGAGCTTCGGAGCTTTACGAGTATGTGCGTGCAAAGCCGTTATATTGCTGCATTGTCTTGTTATCGCCGAGTATCATATAATATAAAAGTAAGGTTAATAAATGTCGTTTTATTTCACGACGGTTATCCACATATTGGTATGTCGATTAACCGGTTTTCCCCCTAAAGAAAACTGAAGCTACACATATACTAGTTGCGAATAATATAACTGCAATATCAACCTCGTTCACGGAAAGTAGTCATGGGTGCGAGGATTTTCAATTCTTCTTCTTCTTCCTTTTAAAAACGCAGTGGTTCATGCACTGCTGGCAAATATTAGATTAAATATTGATGATTTTCCAGTTTGAAAATACTACTGAATATGTACGCTGCTTGTTGGTTATATAACTTGTGGCTTATGTTGTAAATCTTGCTGAACTCATGGACAACTCATACTAAGGTGAGAAAGCGTATTCCGATAAAAGGCCTGTTTATAGAGCGAAAGGCCGCCGCTTAACATTCATAGAAAGTATATTATACCGCAATATCTTTTTTCTTCTTCTTCTTCTTTTTGTGAAAAAGAAAAAAAAAAAAGAAAAAAAAAAGTATAATAGTGAGGAATGCAGCTAGAATGCTGTTGATGGTGTTCAAAGATGTATGATAAACTTAATCTACTGGACAACTCATACTAAGGTGGGTTTCCGCTCAAAAACTTTCCGCGAAACCAACATGAAATGGAAGATTTCGAACAGGAAATGAAAAAAAGAGTTCACTTGAGTTCAACTTTCAATCGCAGGTGCAACGTAAAAATATTCCTTTCCGGGTTAAGTTAGACTGGAGTCGTACGTTTTTTAGAGAGCTACATGGCTACGCTATGATGTAAAATCCGGAAACGCGCTTTTCGCTTCCGCCACAAAAACGCATGAAAGGGTTAAGTTTGTTGAAGTGGAAATTCACCTTTAAAAAATTGAATGCGCATATACGATCTAATTTATTTTTCTACATTATCCTTCTTGATCTCTTTTCCAAACTCTAATCAAATAAGTTTGGCCTAAAAATGTTTCCTGGTCTAAAAATTAAAGAAGCATTTCCAAACTAATTTATTTACCAAAGGCGCATCAAGGAAGTTGTAATCCTTGGGCGCATATACAATTGAATTGATTTTTGTTTTTCGGTATTGTCTTATAACTGTAAGTGTAACTGTAAGTGATACTTATAACTGAGTCGCCCTTAGGCTGCGGTCACAAACAAGCCGAGCCATGGTTATAACATGATTATGGTATGTTTATGGCTATAATATAGTCATGGTTATGGTATGGTTATGGTATGGTATGGTATGGTATGGTTATGGCATGGTTATGGTATGGTTATGGTATGGTTATGGTATGGTTATGGTATGGTTACGGCATGGTAATGTTTTAATTAAACATTGAGTACGATATTCGTTCTAGTTCCATGAACCTATCCATTTTTTAAGAAGTGTGAATTGTTAAAGCCTTGGGGCTTCTAGTTTACATTAGCTTGCTTCCGTATTGTAAATAAGTCTGTTTTGAAATTATTTGTAGCTAGCAAGTCTAAATTTTGTCGTGTTTTCCCAGATAAAGCTCACAACTATTGTCTCATAAAAACCCTAAATGAACTACTTTTTAAGTGGTATTTGTGTTTCTTGTATCACATCACGTGAAAAGGAGGATTGGGTCCCTCTTTCCCTACTTCTTTGTCAAATTTGTCTGTCACAAACATTAAGTACAGAAATTATTTTCTTTCACTAAATGTATATCAGCCTAATAAATCAAAAGCTGTTCTTTTACCGTAAATATTCAATTAGGCTTTTGGGGGTGGGGGTTTATTCGAGGAGGGATCCAGGAAACTACATCGCCACAACAAAAGTCAGATGAAACGCAGTCATTCTCGCTGGGAAAATTGAATAAAAAAATAAATGTCACGGAACAGTAAAGCCTTGGTCACACACAGAGGGTTGATTTCTATTTTAAGAACACCATTGTTGGCTGCTTTCGGCAATATTATTAGTTTGTAATATTTAAAATATTACATAATTGAAAATCATTATTTAAGTAAAATCTAAAGTCGTGTAAAACCACCCACTCTTGGGGGCTCATGGGAGAAATTTTTTTGAAAAAATGACATTTGAGTACTACTTCTGTTTTCAGTTTTAGATAGGCAATGTCTTGTTGTTTAACATAGTTTCCAGGTTTTCAGTGAAAACCTTACCAACATTTTCATTTGAAAATCTGGGCAAATCAGTTTTTTTGTAAATCAGAAAAACTGGGGAAAACTTAGTAGAAACATTTATTTATTGATTTTAATTAACTTGGCCAAGTTTTATGCTACACAAAACAACAAATTAATGATTTGCAAAGAATTTCCTACTTTAAAATATGTGGTTTCAGGTTATGACCCAGAAATACTGATCCGAAGGTGATATGAAGCTCAAGTTTTCAGCATAATGTGTGTTATAGATTTTTAGCCCACCAAACGAAGTAAGAAGTATTCATGGCGATATTCTAGAAGGGCTCGTGAAAGATTTTGGGCAAAAAGGGTCCAAATCGAATTTTAGGCCAATGGACTGAAAAGGTGTAGTATTGTTCTGATATTTGATTATGGCATTCTAGGCAATATTACAAAACTGCTGGAAATTTTTTCAATTTTGTTAACTTGGGACCGAGTATCAGCGGAAAAGGGATTTCTTCAGAAATGGAGACTTCGAAATATTTTGACATTTTAATTTTCTATGAGACTTTGACCATGAGCTTTTTTTGGCAGACATTTTGTATGTTGGGGAAGCTTGTTCTTCAAATTTTTGAGATGATAAGTGATAATATTTTATAAAAAATAATTTTTACATTTTTTAAAAGATCAAGAATTGAAGTATCCATTTTGAATTTGGAAAGCTTTCTTCAATTTTAAAATAACTATTAATTTTATATCCACTTAGTTTATTAGTAATAAATGATTAGTAATTAATGTTTTTATTTCTGTCGTGAAGATATATATATATAGTTTGAGTTGATTTTAATCTATCCTCAAGCTTCCACATCCATTACTTAACATAATTTTACCTTGATAAAGGTGTTTCAATTGTTCATTTAACTTGGAACTTTATCAAATTAATAAGGACACGAAATCCTAATGTCATGTAAATTTGGATGTTAATAATTGATATGAAATTTCACTACTCTCCAACAGTGCCCTGACATAAATTTGCCTTGAAAAAGGTGTTTCAGTTGTTTTTTTGACCTGAAACTTTACTATCTTGATAAAAACATATTTCAAACACTGTATTATGCATATATGTAAATCATACTTTTTGAGCTTAGGTTTAATTTTCACTTGGTTTGGTGGGCTACTTTCATACCGTACCTTTGCTTAATAACTTTTTTTATAGTATTTATCTATTTGAAGCATTTTCTAAAATCTAAGTCGGTATCATCATAACTTTGTATTCTATTAGCTATTTCTTGAAACCAGCTAAAGAAATTTACAATATCTTTTTACGATTTTGGTGCCTCATAGCTTTTCAGAGATAAATTTACAAGTTGGTCTGCTAATATCCATCAGTGTTCACAGTCTAAACAGTATCCATTTTCTTCCCATGATAAGGGGGAATCTCTAGGGGTGAAAAATGTATCAGTTTTTCCCAAAATTACAATGACCACTGCAGAAATGATGATGTCATCAGAAAAATGCTGACACTTGCAAAAATATTTTTTGTACAATCGTTTATATAAGAACAAAATGATAACCCTACCAAGTTTAGTGGCAAAAAGGATTTGTGGTTCTCGATATATAAAGGGGCATCAAATTGAACTTCCCTAGTCAAAGACATCATTTAAAAGAAATCCCAGATGAGAAACTAAGATGCATAATGACATCCATAGGAACTGCCACGGTAGCAACATAAGGCATGTTAAAAGATTTCCAAAATAAATGCTTATTTTATGTAAGGAAAAACAACCATGAAACGAATGACATCATAATTTCTTTCGGTATTATATATTTTCTAATATATGATTTACCCGAATCAAACTTAACAGCATTTGCAATAAAACCTCATATTGAGCCGTGATTAATGCAATTTTTCCCTTAAAGATTGGCTTAAAATTACCTTAACTTGGCACTTGCTAAACCGAGCATGACTATCATCTACGTATCTCTTGAATGTGTCCACTTATACAGGATGTATTGTAGATGATTCTTGATTTAATGCATTACTCTAACGCTGTTGTAAGAAACATTTGGCCATTACCACCATGAGGGCTAGTCCTATACTCCAGAATATTCTGATTGATGAATTTCATTGTTGTGGAGTTAGTAGCAATGGGATTAAACAAATATTGATGAGTTATTTTATTTAATGATGAGTTTTGTTGATTCTTTTACTGGAGCTGATGGAAAGATCCTTTATCTAATGAGTAGATGGAAATCTAGTCATCTTTCTTGTATTCTTTGTTCCTTTATGAGGTTCGATTTTGGTGTTTTTGCTATTTTCAGTAATCTCAGTACATTGGTTTTAAAGGTTATAATTGACAGTATCATGATGTATAATGTGTGTATCATTTCTATCTGCTAGATTTGACTCTCTCTCAATTTGTCGAGCTACTCGCAATACCATCACTTTGATTTGATTGTACATGCAGACAATAAATTATTTACTCTCCTCAGTTTAACAATGATTATTTTCTTTCTGTAGATCACCACCAATATCTAGCATCAGTAGAAATCAATTTGGCAACAAACAATGGTACTGATATTATAATTCAACTTGCAGATGTTTCATTATTCACTGGTTTTCGTATTGAACAACAGAAAGCACTAGAACGTTTTTGCATCAAATATGAATATAATGGAACAAATTACTATTATAAAGATAACCCATTGAGTTCTTTTCCAACCGTATGTATTTAAAGGTGGATTTACATTAGGCAAGAGATTTTGCATAAAAAGAAGATGTTCTGTTGGCAGAAAATGATGTCACATGCCATGTGATGTCAGTTGTAGATGCCACACTCCTCGTGATGTCAATTTCTACCAATGGAATGTCTTCTTTTAGATTTTACGCAAAATGTTTTGCCTAGTTAAGTCCACCTTAGTATTTTTAAAATGAATAATTTTTCAATCACTCAATAAATATTGATAAAGATATTCACTTAAGGACCACAAAACATATTTAAACCATGAGTGATAATCTTGAATGCTAATTAATTTTTTTCATATATTTTATATCTGTTATATGATTACAGAGAAACCATGTGATTAAAAAACATTTTTTGTGTTTTAAAAGAGACTCTTGCATACAGCCTATGTATATTGTATTGCCTATGTACATAGCCTATGTATACTTGTGCATATAGCCTATATATATCATAGCCTTATGTAAATTGTATTGTTTATGCACATAGCCTATGTATACTTACGCATATAGCCTATGCACATGTCATGGCCTATGTATATTGTATTGCCTATGTACATAGCCTATCATATAGCCTATGCTTATCTTATATACATATAGCCTGCATGCATATACTATAAAGCCTTTTTGTGGGAAGAAACTTTCACGTTTTTTGCAGATTATGGGCAAATCCGTGAAAGTTTATTCCCGCGAATGTTTCTTAGTTGGTCCAACTGCAAAAGTTTATTCCTGAGAAAGTTTGCGAAATTTTGATGCACTTAAATAGTTAGACCACATAGACAACAAAGGGATTTTCTCATTGGAGACCACATTCACCCAAATATCATACCCAAATGATAAGAAGAGAAGTGGAGACTTTTTAAAATTTTCAAAAGTGGACATTATAATTTTCTATGAAGGTTTGACCACATTCAAGCAAATATCATACCCAAATGATATGGGGAGAAGTGGAGACTTGGAATTTCTTTTGACATTTCAATTTTCTATAAGGATTTGACCACATTCAAGCAAATATCATACCCAAATGATATGGGGAGAAGTGGAGACTTGGAACTAATTTTCTACTAATTTTCTATTAGACTCTGACCATGGCATCCATTTTGGGAAGCATCTTTCTCAATCTTTGGGATATATAAAATAAGTCAATGATAAGAATTCTTTAAAAAATTAAATTTTAGAATTTTAGGACTTAAAGTCTCCATTTTGATTTTGGGAAGCTTCCTTCTTCAATTTTGAAATGAATATTAATGTTGTTCTCTTAAGGTTTGTAAAACTTAATTAACACTATTAGTATAAGTTGCTTTTTATAACATTATAATGACAATACACAATTCAACAGAGGAAGTTTTTATCCAACCTATAAAAGCTTATGTTCAGAAAATTATATATTCTTTTCCTTTATAAGTATACATTTTCTGACGCATAAGGAAATGCTCTACACAACTAACATATTTGCTGGTTAACTTAGCTAACTCAAAACTAATAAAGTCGTGTTTTCCGTTTTTGCATCTTCGACAAGCTCGAAGTGACCACAGCAATACATGAGCTTGAGTTTATAGGTTTTATAGGTTTGACATTAATAAAATTATTCATTCAAATAAATTAAAAAGATGTTATATATTATTTAACAAAGGGTGAATTTTTGTTTATTTGTTTAAAGAAAATGTAACCTTTTGTTGCATTGTTCCATTCTCTAGTGTTATTTTAAAATTTATTTGCAACAGATGGTAGAAACCATGTGGAACTCATTTAATAAATAATAGTTTATTACTGTATAAAAATTATTATACACTTCTAAAAAATATATAAAAATATAATATATGATCATAATGCACATGGTTCTCATCAACCAATTAAAACATATAGTTCAGTAAATGCATATAATATGTGTTATAATATAGTCTGTGTATATGTTCATTGGCCTATATATAGTTATATTAAATATATTTTTGAAGGTCTAAATTGTGATTTAGAAAGACATGATTTCTTTAAAACATTTACAATGTTCCCTATATTAAGTTATAACTTATACATATTCTCTACTTAGTATACTACAATACTATGATGTATAATCAGTGTTTGAAATAAATAATCACTAAAGCATAGTTTATGCTACAAAGCCTGCACTCTTCCACTGTGTTTATTTGTTCCTAATTCAAACACTGTGTAATGTGTATACTGTATGCAAATCATATTTTTGTGCTTGGTTTAACTTTCACACAGCTTGGCGGGCTACTTTTATTACCATTCCTTTGATTGCTCGTCTCCTATCGCCTTCCAGGAGAGTTCAAGGCCACAAATTGTTTTGATATAGCTCAACTGCAAAAGTTTATTTTTTTGCGTTTTTTCCTCTCACAAAAGCTTCTTCCTGCGAAAGTTTCTGAAATTATAAGGGAGACATAGAAACTTTAAAATAAATAATAAGGGGTGACTTTAGAAACTTTTAAGGATTGTAATCTCCACTTTGATTTTAAAATCAGCCTTCTTTAATATTGAAATTTATTTTCATTCAAGTAATTCTCCCTGAATAAAATATATGTCAGCAGAACAACTTGAATTGGACTTCTTTTATTGGCTTATGTTGTAATGTTGGCAGCAAGCATATATTAAATTAAATCTAGATAAAGATTAAATCACAAAGAAAAAGTTAAGTGATTTCATAAATAGAATATAATATTAAATGATAATTATGAGCAAATAATCACTGGAGGACTATCACTCGTGCAGCTATTATTATTATACTATTCTGAATAGACCTATTGACAAAAACACTAAAACGGCTCAAAGTAGAACTTGTTGCAATGCAAATAACTTGTTAAATAATTGTATTGTTATAACATTACTTTGAAGAAAACTTTATAAGAGAATGTTTTGCCAAGGTGGAAATTCTCATAAACTATGTCTTTAGATTGAACATCTGTATTTCAAAGGTATACTGCATTTATTTGAATATGTGAATGGTGTGCTTAAGTTAATAAGTAAGTAAGAGTGATGGAAGTTTTTGAATGAACTCTAGAAACTCAGAGATCTCTTTGAAAATACGAACAAGCCTAAATATAACTGCTGGGCATCACCTGTGGAGGAGTGTTTCAAAGCTGAAAACTATACTCAAAAACATTTTCTGCTGCTTGTAGCATATCACACACTTAAATGATATTAGCTCAGGGTTTAAACTTAAATAGAGGTAGTAACATTTTGTTTATGCAGACATGTTTTGGATAGCTTCTGCTCTGATTATTTTGTTGATGTTTATATTTAATTTCACCAATTTGATTATTTAGATGTTTATACCACAACTTTATATCACAACTTTACGGTCAGTGTATGCTTCTACAGTATATTTATCGTGTTTGGAATTTGTTGAAGAAAAAATAAGTGATACCATTGTTGTTCACATTAAAGGAACTGCTCAAAATTTACGTAAGTTCAGTGCTAAAAATAAGAGAAAATAATCACTGTGAAGAAATGATTTTTAGGCCACAAAACAAAATTTGGATGGGCTATTACTTACACTTTGCATTGGCGGTGGCGGTGGCATCCTGATTTTCTTAATGGACCATGTTCCTGAAGTGCTAGCATTTTGAAATTTGGTAACAGCATTCGAGGCGATATTTTGGGAGGACTCGCAAAACATTTTTCATTTCATTTATCCAGTCTCGAATTTGGGCAAAAAGGGCCAAATTTGGTTATGGTATTCTAGGCAATATTACGAGACTAAATTTATTTTGATTTCATCAACTCCAGACATCAAGGGAAGTTGACAGACTCTCAGTTTCATAAACAGATACAATCTTGTATTTGTAGACAATATGATAACACCTGCTGATAAGCTCTCACATTACCAACATACCTTCATTCCATGATAAGCTTTGCTAGAGCTTAACTACATTAAGAAACATAAGACAAGAGATAATTATAATAATAACAGTATGAATAAGACAAGAAATAATCAATGACTGTCACTAACGCCGACAATAAGTTTGCTAATCTTTCTGTACTCCTCATCCTGTCTAGCTATCTATAAGACTACTTGTTTTTCGATTGACATAACCATGAGTAAAATTGTAAAGAAGAGGAATATCTAAATCAATTCCGCTCTATCACCATAAAATCAGTCCACGGTGGAACATGTGAGAGACTATCTCTGGATAAGTAGTATACCCTTATAGAGAGAGTCTCTCAATGTCTGGAATCAGGTGTTGGCCAAGAGTCAGCTTTCTCTGCCTCTTTAAAGACACCCGCCACCCTCCAAAAATTACAAAAAGGATTTTCAAATGAGAGTTTCTACTAGAGTTTACTGAAAACTCTATTGAAAATCCTAGTTGTTTACGTGACAAAGTTATTCCGGGTTGGATGCCAACCTAGTATTTTCAAAACTTTGTGTGAAACTTTGAAATGTTATACACAATGATAACAACTATAGATACACAATAACATTACAGGACAACGTTACACACACAAGATAACATGACACAACAATAAGGATTAAGACACTACATACATTATAAAAACGTTACACACACAAGATAACATGACACAATAATAAGGATTAAGACACTACATACATTATAAAAATGGTATATTAAGAAATATTGCATGTCATCGCAAAAATAAAAGAAATATTTATTTTACAACAAAATCAACTACTGCATTTATGAAATTATCATATTTGTGAAAACATTCAATGTATTTTTGTATCATTTTTTTAAAAATACGTTCTATTCTACATAGATTAGCTCCTTGGCTAGGCATGCGTTTAATTACAGGCTGAAAGATGAGTTCCGTCTCTAGAGATTCACAGAACCGGAATGAGCATTATCGTGAAATTTTGAGAACTGAATTAATGCAGAAGATGTTACTTTGACATCTTTCAACTTTGAGGTGGCTCTGCATATTCTCAAAAATTCAGCTTCTAAGGAAGAATAAAACATTTTAGATGGCATGTTTCTTTGTTTTTAAGGTAGACAATTGAAAAGGAAAGTCATCCTTTTTGTCAAAAGGTTTTTGTAAAAATGCCCTATTACTGATTTGGAGGACTGAGATCTAAAAATGTAGCATTTGTATTTTCTTGGTTTTCTTTTTTCAATTCTAATTCAGCAGGATAAATTTCATGATATGATTTTCCAAACAATTGAATCATCAATGAAATGAAAAGTGTTTCCAAATTTTTGTGCTTTATATTGTCACTTTTTTATCTTCTTAAGCCATTCAGACTGTCTGAGTAAGGTGTTTCCAACAATTAAGTAACAATCTGTAAGGTGTTTCCAACAGTGAAGTAACAATCTGTAAGGTGTTTTCAACAGTTAAGTAACAATCTGTAAGGTGTTTTCAACAGTTAAGTAACAATCTGTAAGGTGTTTCCAACAGTGAAGTAACAATTTGTAAGGTGTTTCCAACAGTTAAGTAACAATCTGTAAGGTGTTTCCAACAGTTAAGTAACAATCTGTAAGATGTTTCCAACAGTGAAGTAACAATTTGTAAGGTGTTTCCAACAGTTAAGTAACAATCTGTAAATTCACAGCATCAATAATTGATGTTTTAGTGAAAAAGAAAGTTGGTTTTGATGGGTTTGTGTCCCAGTTTGTTTTGTTGAAGCAGTTTATGGATATTTTATTTCTAGTAATACAAACGCAACGTCTATTAATTTGGTTAAAACATCTAACAATTTGTGTATTGTGTAGAAAAGTCAAAAGTAGATATTGACTTAGCGGAGGATCTTTTATTCATATTTCCTATTAAGAACAGATTCATCATCATACCCAGAAAGTATTTATACCGGTATAGAATTTAGTCTTTTCATGACACGTATCAATAACCCAGTATAACAGCCCGAAAGCAGAGGCGACACACCCGCTTAACCATTCAACTACACAACCCTTACCAGCAATGACAAATCCCTGAACAATCGGGTTTTTGTGCATCTTGGGTAGCCAGTAAGCTACTGGTAAACATGATCACTACTTACATTGATTCAAAATTTACTTTTTAATACTTTTGTTTGTTCCTTCACAATATCCACGGGAGAGTTGTTTATAATTTTGTAAGTGGTGCTATTTTCTCCAATCAATCCCATTGCTTTAAGTAAAACAGTAGCATAGTATTGCTTACAAATAAATGCTACATTATTTGCGGCTTTATCGATGGGGACCATCACAAAGTTATGATGAGATTTCTCTTAAACAACTATAACACCAGGATACTTAACTATAAAGACACAGTAAACTCAATATTTGTAAATGATGAGGTCTCGTTCAATTTAAATACTGATGCATGTGAATGTGTAATTTCTGAATTCTGCGAACCTCATCATGGTCACATCATAACAGGTGATTTAAGATTGGTACAAAACAGCAAACTGCATAAATTATTGACAAAGGGACCTAACTATAGGCAACCCCGCACTATAAACTTTTCCAAAGGCATTAAAAGAGATTAAATTATCAATCAGTACTTGTATTGAAAATCCTATCTGGAATCAATGCTATGTCATTGTCAATATTGATAAAGCCGCCAATAATTTAGCTTTTATTTGCAAAATGTTTTACATCTCGAGACTCCTTGCTGAAGTAGGACAAGGTGATACACCTAGCTCAACTATAAGGTTGATATATCTATGGATGACTTATAAAATAATAATATTGAACAATGTAAAATATTTGGCTTGGATGTTACCAACCAACAAACATCCTTGCCTATCATGTACTGGATACCACAGATGCACAAAAATCCAGTTGGTGTAAGATTTATTGTAGCGTCTAAACAATGAGCACTAAGCCTCTAACAGAAGTTATATCACGAGTTTTTAAAATGTTATTTGTCCATGTGGAAGAGTTTCACAAAAATCTCTTTTTTATTCTAATTTTAAGAAGTTCTGGGTTGTACAGAACTCTTTTCCAGTAGTCGAGCAAATGAAAAGAAATAAAGTTAGGAAAAATGCCAAAATCTCCACTTTTGACTTTAGTACCCTTTGTACCATTATTCCTCATGACTTACTAATTTTTCATCAGCTTCCATCTATTGGACATTGAAAGGGACAGGCAAACAATTTTTTTTACAAAACATAGTCTTGTAGATGCCTTTAATCTTCTTATTAGAAAATGTTATTTTACTGTAGGTAATCTTGTGTTTAAACAAGAAATAGGAATCCCTATGGGA
>JAULBZ010006504.1:0-12334 GCA_032360805.1 Neoturris breviconis | reverse complement strand
CATATTCTAAAACCATAATTTTCTTTTAGCCTGTTCAATTAAACGGAAATACTGAAAAGGAAATAACTACAGAAAAAGCAGACGTCAGCGAAAATAGTGATACAGAGAGCACAAAACAAAAGGATAAAAGTACTAATACAATAAATGAGGACGAAGAAAATAAAAATAACAATAAAAAAAATAAAAAGTCTAAAAAGCGGAGAAGGGAAAAAGAAGACGAAGAAAATATAAAGAAGAAGAAGAAGAAAAAAAAGAACCTTGATAAAATAGAAGAAGCTGAAATCGAAGGTAGTTTTCAGTTTTGAAGCACACTTTTACTTTGAAGCACAGAAAAACACTCCTCTACAGGCGATGTCCTGCAGTTATATTCAAGCGTTGAGTGGGCAAGAGTCGTCTAATCAACATCAAACGCATGCAAGCCAACCCAGTTGGCAAAAACTTGTTCAAAGTCAGCAGTAAAGACGCTAGAACAACCTGAAAACAACCTGACGTTGTTCTAGCGTCTTTACTGTGGACTTTAAGCAAGTTTTTGCCAACTGGGTTGGCTTGCATGTGTTTCAGGGAAACCTGAATAACTACCGGACATCAAAAGGAGTGTTTTGAGAGCCGTGCTATCCCAGTGGGAAAGCGTCTTTACTGCTGAATTTGAACAAGTTTTCGCTCACTGAGATGTTATAATTTATGTGTAATTATTTATACATTTCAGAAGCAAATGATGCAGAACCAGAAAAAGACTCTTCTGAATCGCAAGGTTTGTTATATAGGCCCACATTTAGTACGAAAAATATTGGACAATTTAATTTTTGGGACGAATCAAATGTCCGAATATTTTATTGCTATTTCCGACGATTTCGGATAAATTTTCCGACGGAATTGTTCTACACTTTAATATTTTGTATTATGTAAAAGTTCGAAATAGAGGTGTTAGGATTAGCCAGCAGAATTTTATATGGATGGACTGGATGGACTGGACGGGCTTAAGAGTCTAGACTAGAGTTCGTTTGCTACTAAGATTACATGAAAGGCTATTTAGAATCTTCATGGAACTTTGAGTCGAGCATCATTCAAGTTAATGTGCGTTTGCTGGACCATTATCATATATAGTTAAGTTTGAAAACGTAATATTAAATCTGATATCATCAACTTTACAAATTATTTTGATTATTAGGTAGATTTAATTGGCACAAAGGAATTAAGATGTCACTGAAAGCAGCAGATGATCACGAATTACCTGTTAAGAAATTAAGAAAAAAGGTAACAGTCAGTTGAAGCATGTCGGAACAACATCGAAACAACGTCACAACATCACTTTGTGATTATGTTTAGTCGACATCATATACCTGTCAGTCAAGTTTTCAATACTGTATATCTTGAATAAACGAGGAGGAGCTTAATCAAGGAAGGCGCTTATTGCAAATATTTGAAAACGAAAAAGAAACTTTTATCAGCATATTTTTTTATATATATAAATTCAAACCACAATCTTCGCCAATGAGATGGAAGTCCACTTCAGATTCTTTGTCGACAACAAATGGAATATATTTGCAAGAGCAAGCTACTGCCCAAGTTGTTTAGAAGTAGCACTAAAGGGGCGGGGGAGCAAGGTGTTTATTAAAAACATCCATTTTTAAGGGGGCGCATATTCAGGAGAGACACTTATTACTATTATAAATAGTGCGGGAGGGCAGAGTTTGGCTCGCATGCTGTTGAAAAAAACATAATTCTGTCTCATATTTCTCATTTTAGGTAATATCTGCTTATCAAGAGCACGGTGTTGACAATAGAGCCGGTACACTTGATGAATGTCGAGCTATGTTTGATAAAAAATTAAAGACTTATTCTAAAGCAAAAATTAAGAAGGAAATTGTCAAACTAATTTCTTAAAATATAGTAAAAATAAACGAGACTCATGTGTTTGTTCAAAGTCAGTTATCCCTCTCCTGCCTGTAATCACATCTGCAATTTTTGCTCCACTAAATTAGAAGAACTAGTAGTTCTTAGGGCAGAAGCTTACAAAGAAGAAGATTATTCTGATCCATTTTGGTGACACTTTGAAAACAATTTGGAGAAATCTCTAAGGCAGCCTTTACATGGACTCTAAAATGAGTTTCGATCAAATGCAGGATAGTTAGGGTGAAACCCATTTAGGGGTCCATGTAATGGCTACCTAAGAATCAGTCCTCGAGACATTTCAAAGAATAAATCTTAAAATTGGGTACATTGAAATCTCCCTAAGACCGGCATACTTTAAAACGGGCTCTTCGTTAAGACGGAGTATGATATACGGTCGAGCTAGATATGTCTCTCCGTATAAGGCAAACCCTTTTTCTAGTCCAAAACCGGATTCTACCCCTAAACTACATTTTTGGCTCAATTTTCATCCGAAGAGTATGCCACATTTGATTCCACATTGAACAGAGTTCAGACAAGATTATGGTAGTTATTTTCCAGGATTTTCTTCAAAAAACACTAATTTTCCTGAGTTTTATGCTGAAAAATATATCAGGGGGCCTGAGTACAGTGGAAAAACACAGTTTTTTCCAGGATTCTTTTTTTTAACAAATACAAGAAAATATCAACTAAATACTCATTGTTATAAGCATACTGAGACTCAATTTTAACACTGGGATATCTGAATCGGAATTACTACCTTAACCCTATTCAAACCGGCATTTCATACAATTTATCTACAAGCAATCACATAAATATTTGAGACAAGGTAAAATTCAAGCAAAAATTCCGAATTTCCAATTAGATAAAAAGCCATAAATTTTCGGTAGCAAACCGAAAGACACAAAAAATCGAATATGTTCCAAGAGCTACTCGGATAAACCTCAAGGGACGTCTGGTGGTCATTTTCCATATTTACGTTTTACTTGTGGTTTGTATTGATTGTCGAAATTCGTAAAATGTCTTATAATTTATGCGATCGATTGTAGTATACTTAAGACTTAGGGCTTAGGATCCTAGGACCTAGGACTTTTTACAAATTTGACAAATTCTCTTTATTCTAGTAGCCTAGTACCCAGACTCTTGGAACAAATTCGAACTTTGTTCCGATCACCTTTCTAGTAAAAATTCAAGGCTTTTTGTCAAAGTTAAAATTCCAAATTTTTGCACGAATTTTCCTTTTTACCAAATATATATGACCTTGATTGTAGTGATATCACAGGAGAAAATCTGACTGATATTGAATCGCGATAAATTTTTACTTTTATTTTTACGGTGATTAAGACCATATGCCCCAAATTAAGTACTATGGAAATGGGTACTTTCTCATTAAATGAAGATGAATATTCGTAAATAATGAAGACGAGGTTGATTGTAACTTTTGTGCAGTCACAAGTTCGTAATTTTGAGCCTCGTTTTCTTGTAGTTGCAAATAGGTCAATTGAATTTCAGTAAATGTATAAATGTATAAAGCTACGTTTACACGCAATGATTAGGGCCGCTTATGGCAATCAACTTGAAAGATCGTCTACAACTTGTAAAAATCTGTACTCTTTCTACAGAACTGGACCACAGAAGTGCTTTCTTTACGTCTTTTTATTTCAATTAGCTAACCTCTCCCCAAAGAGCGTAATCTCACATATCATGTTATCCATCAATAAAACCCTACCCAGTAGACAAAAGTCGTGAAGGTCGTTGTCTCTACGTGATGGCTTTGTACATATTTTTTTTCCCACGGGGTATGAGATAAGAGGTGATTGGTTAAAAGGAAGAATACAAATAACAAATAGAATAATTACACTAACCCGGTATGAATGACTACCGAATTCGGTTACCTTCATACACGGCTACAACTAACTCCGTATTCAGTAGTCTTTTACAATGGGTATGTTGTTTTGAAGTAACATGTAATTTTAATGATAATTTATTGATGAACCATTCATGCAATATTGATGATCATTTACCACTTACTTTTAGTAAGCATAGTAAAATCAAAATCTCTCCTGCGGTGACGTAATACACACGCGTGAATAACTATTTATCACCCATGAATGTGGTGAAACCGAGTTGAAAAGTAAAAATTAAATGGTATTAATATGAACCTTTAGTTCCCAGCGTTTGCGATATATTTTATAAAGAAAAGGATGCAAATAGATTGGAAACGAAGTTGATATTACCGTTACTAGTTATAATTTATTTATTTATTTCTAGTTGTTTTTGTAAATAATTTCAAGAAGAGCTATGGTAATGGAAAGACCAATACATAGATGGTAAAATTATGAAAATGTACATATATATATTAGATTGTATCAAAAAGAATCTTCATCGGACGACTATTTGTCTTAAAAACATAGTGACACGCCCACGCTCCGCAACCCTTAAAAAATCTTGAGCCAAATGTATACGATGCATTATACGCATTTAATGTTGCTTTTGATTATGTTGGACATCATGGATGCAAGGAATTGCCTTTACAGAAGGATGTACGGATGTAAAGATATTAAAAAAGAAGAAGAAAAATTGAAAACTTTGCAGAAAGCTAAGCTTCAAGGTATTAGCCTGTACATTATATATTTTGGTAAATTGTTATTCTTATATCTTGAGAAAAGTTTCTTGTCCTTAAACTAGGAAAATTAGTTGAAGGTTTCTAAAAACGAGTTGCTTGTAAAAAAATAAACGTGTATGCATGAAATATCACGGACTATTTTAGTTGATTTATTGATTACCTATGTAGCCGTGGAGTAGAAATTCAACAAATATGTATTTTGTTTTTTCACATGTTTTCTATGCAAAATATAATAAATTTATCAACGTAATTATTCGAATTTGATCAAAATCTCTACAGGGGGCGCTTAATCGAAAGGGACGCTTCTTAGAAAGGGGCGGTGATATAAAATTCTCAGTTTTACAGCGGACGCTTTTGAGCCTCCCCCTCCTCCTCAAACCGAATATACACTCATGGGCCTATATATAGCATGACACTTCCACTCCAAATTGGATGACGACGAACTTGAACATGTCTTCAACGAAAAAGATTTAAGTATCATGATTTGAAAACCACCAAAAAGTCAAAAAGCGCAGAGGTTTTTCCTACCTAAACTACAAATTATTCAAAAAAAACTATATGCATGAGTTGTTTAGAACTACAAAGCTGGTGGACAGTCTCGGACAGCTCAGTTACTCGATTAAAGAAAATAGATCTACCAGCTCTTGCCTACAGAAGGGCTAGGGACGAACTGATTGAAATATGTCCAAGCATCTCCATGTGTATGACAAAGATACCCGCGCAGTCATTCTAACCACAGACACGCCCCCATATAAGTACAATTTACCAGCTGACACACAGAATACTAAACGATGGAGTTTGTGACGTGCAAAGCAATTCATATTACTATCGGTCCATCGAAACTTGGAATAGTTTGCCACCCGATGTCGGAAGTGGGCGCTTATATTAAAATCTCAGACAGGGGGGCGCTTAAGTGGTGCCAAATGTTTTCTGATATAAATATTTTTTATTACTGACAAAACAACGCCAACGCCATTTTACATTACTCTGCGTGTCAAATAGCCTAAAATCGACTTTGCATAAATGACCTTTTGCCATTCAAAAATTACGAAGTTAAGGGGAAAAAATCTTACTTTAGGACGAGTTTCATCTAGCATTTAAGATGAAAAAAGTTAGGAATTTTTTTACTTTTTTTCTCCGAATGAATCATTTGTATTCGTATGGAACAACAGCAGAAAGAAGTGAGAAACAGAACTGTCGATGGAGTAAGATTTACAATGTTGTTCATTGGTTTGTTTGGTTTTGTAGAGACATTTTGGGGAGACAATAAATAGTTTTTGGCCACACTAGACACGTTTTTGACTCTGTCCATACTGCTGGCCTATACTATTGCAGAATAGTAGAGAGAGCACATCCTTTTAATCATCTCCAAGTATCCTTCTCCCACCCCTGGTGAAATTTCTTGTCAATAAATTATCCATCAAACTTTCTATACTAGGCAGGGGGGTTCAAAAGAGTGACGTTTCATAAAAGGTGATCCCTTTCCCAAACCAGGTCTACTGCTCTGTGTAGTTTCATATTTTTGTATTCTTTCATTGTATTTTACTCTTACATAAAAGAGTCATCGTAAAATATAAAGATCGAAGTTTATGAATGTCGGATAGTTATTGTGTAGCAGTCGAGATTCGGTCTTTATTTACCGTAGACTGAGAGGGTGTAGCTAGATGTTGAGCCAAGCCAAGCGGTCATCGAGACAAACAGACAAAATACAGGACATTTAATATTGGCAAAAACAAAAGAAACTGCCGACATATAGACATACCATATAAAGATATTGTTACTCCGTCTTCCCCTTGTACGTTAAAAAAGGTCATGTAAGCTTTCATTTCCACTTCAAAAAAGTATCATCGTGACAAAATTTGTACCAAACAGTCAAATCAATGGCAAAATTAATTTCCACAAATTTCAAAACAATATTTTTTTCATAAAATTTGCATATCGTGTGTATACAGTATGTGGTGATATTGTGTTGCAGAATTCCCTGAATAATAAAAACAACAAAATTCCGATCCGCTTTTTGGGTTTTTATCTAGAAATATTAAAATTATATACTTCTTCATTTCCCTTTTCGTTTTCTATAAAAACAATGTGTAAAATTCTGTATTAAATTTCGCCCAAAATTTACTGTTCCTAAGTTTTGAATTCTATATTCTCTTTCTTATACTTGCTGCAGTATTTTTTATTTATTTTTTGGGAGAGATGGGTGGAGGGGGGGGGGGAGGGTGGTAATTAATTGAAATGGGTGGTTATTTTTTTGAAAATAGAGTTTAGCCCCTCTATAATTAGGTATCATACAGAGAGTATTATATAAAATTGATATTTGTTTATGTATGTGTGTGGGGAAAATCGTTTGCTGTTTATTTGTGATGATTTGTGTGTTTTTGTATTTTTGTACAGTAGTTGATATTTTTAAATAAGTCATGATGTCACCTATGTACAGTATGCATGATTTGTTGTTTCAAAGGACATTTTATTTTAGCTAAATAAAATTTCAAGGAATTTAAATATTGCAAATTTCTTAGAAATCTTTGTTAGAGATTATTTGGAGATCTATGCATATGTTGTTTCGAATGACCTTTTCTTCATGAAGTTTCTAGAAGGAATTCATATTGACTTCTTAGAAACCCTTCGTTATTATTGAGATATATGCATGAATTGTTGTTTCGAATGGCCTGAATCAAAATTCTACAAGCAATCACATAAATATTTCAGACAAGGTAAAATTCAAGCAAAAATTCCGAATTTTCAATTAGATAAAACCATAAATTTTCGGTAGCAAACCTAAAGACACAAAAAATCGAATATGTTCCAAGAGCCTGGGTACTAAACTGCTATGAACAGCAGAATTTGTCGAGTTTGCAAAAAGACTCAAGATCCTAAGCCCTAAGTCTTAAATCTACTCGGATAAACCCTTGAGATAAACCTCAAGGGACGTCTAAAGGTCATTTTCCATATTTACGTTTTACTTGTGGCTTGTATTGCTTGTCGAAATTGGTAAAATGTCTTATAATCTGTGTAATCGGTTGTAGATCTAGATCTATTTAGATTTTACCTACCATGTTCTATGTGTGTTTCGTACGATGTATCGGAATGTGGATCAGCTACATGAACGGGTGGTTTATGGATATGATGAGCACCTGGCATTCTCATATTCAATGGCTCTGGTGAAAGATAACCGCCATGATCAACACCCTCTAAAATATAGAAAATTAGCAAATACAACATAGGCAAAAAAACTTGTTCAAAGTCCGTAGTAAAGACGATTGAACAACGTTTTCAACGTTATTCCATCATCTTTACTGCGAACTTTGAACAAGTTCTTGACCGCTGGGTTACTTTGTAATGTCACGGAAGATCTCCGTATACGGACTCACATAAGGAAACAACCTGTTCAAAGTCCTCAGTAAAGACATTAAACAACGTCGTTCGACGTTTCTCTATTGTATTTATATCTGACTTTGAACAAGTTTTTCCCCACTGGACTTTATGTATGTAGCTACAATCTTGGATAAAGATACTGTATACAAAGTAAAAATGTTTGCAAGAAGTCGGCATTTCAACTTAAAGAAAACGTCTGTAATTTTGAATAGCAAGATGAATGGCACGAAAATTTGAATTTGTTTCAAAAGCCTGGGTATTAGGCTGCTCGGTAAAACATAATTCTTCGAGTTTGCAAAAAGTCCTAAGTCCTCTCCGAAGAGAGGTGCAAGTTCGTGCTCTGCACGAAGACGGCTAAATGGCGCGCTCCAGATCGCAGGTTCTTAACTCTATTCGATGAATCTTTGAAATAAATCTCTTGGGACTTTAGTCGTTTTCCGCACTTTTGTTTTACTTGTGGTGTATATTGGTCAACGAAATTTGGAGGTTGGAATAAGCCGGGGAATGCTTGGAATATTTGAAAATTAAGGGAGGAAGACAGTGGACAGAGAAAATGAGTCATTAAATAAATTGAACGTTTCTTTAAACAACGAATATGGTTTTATAAACCAAAAATAAAAAACTATAGAAATATGTGTAACAATGTTATTGTTGATTTTTGTATATCAAAGATTAATAAGCGCAAGGGGGTGGAATGAGCGCATGGGATTTACAATTAAGAAACGCAAGAAACGGTAGGTACTCAAGAGCATACCCAGCCGGCAAAAATCTGTTCAAAGTCAGCGAAATAACGTTAGAACAACGTTCACAGAACGTTGTTCTAACGTTATTTTTCTCACTTTGAACAGGTTTTTGCCAACTGGGTACAATACTGCAGACTATATTTGTCATGCAGTCTTTCACGCTTGGTTTTAAATACTGGTGATGAGGTAGTGAATAGAAAGTACCTTGATGCAGCGTTTTATAATTACATACAGTAAAACACAGAAAATAAGTCCATGCGGTGATACATTTCAAAGGTCTCTTTTTTGGTTGAGGTCTTATATTCGGGTGGGAGAGCTTAGACAAGAGGTCTGTTAATAAATAGACGAGCTTGTACACAAGAGGTGTAACAAAGTCAAATGTAGTAATGCGACATCGGTAGTAAACGTGGACAAATGCAGTAACATCCATCGACATCTGTTGTAAACGTTGACGAATGTAGTAATATCTGTAGTAACGACAACTGTAGTAACACCCGTAGATAAACGTAGTAACGTCAATAAATGTAGTAAACTTTTACTTGACGACAACTGTAGTAAACAGAGAATAAAATAACTAGGATTTATTTCTCTATATAAATATCATGGAAGGTGCCAAACATTCGTTGAGTGCCGCAAGTATTTTTCAAACTTCGTTCTAAAAATATTATTTTTGGCTAATTTGTGCAATAAAAAAGGGTTTATTTCGAGTTATAGTGCTCTTATGGTTTTGAATTCGGTTCCAAATATAAATTTGGGCGGTTTATTTAGGCCAATTTAGGTATATAATTAAAAATGGTTCTTTTGACATTATGTACTTTACGAGAGAAACTATAAATTCTTTTTTGTAAATAACATCATATTACATGGTGATACGAACCCTCAATGTCGTCAATTCAGCTGGCAGTAGTGTGCGCCCAAATGATCAACAACTAACGAAATTTATGTGTGTGTATTTCGAGGTGATACTGAAACCCACATATATCAGTCATTAAAATTATTATGTACACCATATAATGAACAAACAGCAATACAAAAGCAATATTAATTGCATGCATGAACATCTTTAATAGGGGTTTTACAGTACAGCAACCAGATTGTATACTCACAACACTGTGACTCTAGCTAAGTTAGCGATACAAAGAATTTATTGATATAAAAGGACACCATTTCGGTGTTTGTGCGCATCTCACAGCCCAAGCCAGGACTGATGAGCGTTCCCATCACGAGTGAAACATCATGGAAGTATGTATTGATCTGTCATTAACAAATCTGTAGATTAGTTCCAGTTACAATATGTCTTGTGTTCTTGTTCCTTAAAGCTACGTTTACACGCTACGATCAATCGGGCCGGTTTTGGCTACCATCTTGAAAAATCAACAATGACTCGGAAAAATCTGTAGCACAAGTCGTAGCCGATTTTTCAAGATGTTAACCAAAATCGGACTGATTAATCGTAGCGTCTAAACGTAGTTTTAGCCAATGCGTAAAAAATAATAATTAAAAATTTAAAATTAAAAGGAGTAGAGCGTGCTATGACAAAGTTGTTGAAACTGATTGATTTTTTGTAATTAATTGGTTAAGAAGGAACCAATCAATTGACCTTTTCACAAATAATGAAAACGAGGCGTTGGTTGATCAAAGTAGAAACTTGTTGCAATGCAAAATCTTCTTGTTTGTCCAGCTACTGATGCCTCGCTTTCAATATTTCCGAATAGTTTTTTTGCAGGCTTGATAAACACAACTTTCTTACCTTCTGTCTTTTCAATGCCTTTCTCGTAAATGTGCGTTGGATGTGGATGTACATTCAATTGATGATGTTGTATTGCATGTGTCCACGACTCACGATGATGTATACCATCAATACCAAAGTCACCATTATCTAAATGTTGGAGTGGTCCAACAGGAATTTCATCACTTTCTGCTTCTGGATGTTGAAAACTATTACCAATGTTTGATTCTAATGAAGTTTGGTCAATGTTTGGATCTAAACCATTAAACTCTGAGACAGGTGTTCCAAGTGGTTCTGTTGACATAAACATATTACCCATTCCACCCTCTTGTTCACCATGTGGAGCAAAATTTAAAATATTTACACCATGATGTGCGTGTTTCATCATTTGTCTCTTGCTACCTGTTTTATGATGTGCTCTTTTTTTCTTATATTTACTTATAACATCATATGTCCTTGTGACATTATATTCTCCCTCTCTTTCATCTTCCTCCTTTTCTTTTCTTTTCTTCTCACTATCTTCGCTTTCATTTTCATTGTTTTGATCTATTAAAAACTTCTTCAATACTGGATTTATATGTTGCTTTTTATGTATATGGTGATGATTAAGTGTACTCTTTTTACTGTGTTTTTTGCTATGTACACCGGCATTCATGTAGACTGCGTATATGCAGAATAGTAACAAAAGGATTTTCATCTTTTATGTGTTCAATTACGCCATCTCATACACTGGTTATACTTTCTATTTGTCAAGTACAGTTACCATGGCAATAAAAACGTAATAACGCTGTATTAACCAATCGCTTTACTTATAAGATTCGAACAATGCTGGATATAATTTAGTAACAAGAAAATCACTAAAATAAGAGTTTAATTATTATTGTTATTATCGATCAACAGCAATCAAAGTAACATCCAAAATAATAAAATACGGAACAACACATTAGCAATATACAGAACAATAATTCTCATACAATTTCCTTTACTCAACGTCAAAGATAAGGTTGATTTTTATCAGGCGCGAAAGCCAATAGGAGACATTGCATTGGTACCTAATGGGATGTCTTATTTTGGCTTTCGCGCGGAAGTTTCCGCCTAATGGAAATCAACGTTTACCAATATTTTGAAAATAGAGTTTCTACACCGACAAACATCGCCCTGAAGTGAACAATGCAATGTTTCCTGATTTTGAAAGTAAATTAAGGAAATCATTGCAGTGTTAACATCACGGCAACGTTCATATAGGAGCAACAATTCTTAATTTTAAGTAGCTAATGTTTTATAACATCTATTAAAAATAAAATTTCTAAGATATTAATTAGCTCTAGTAAAATCATGCTGAATTTGATTGCGTCTTGAATAGTAATATGAACGGCTCACCTGGTTTGTTTACACAATGTGCATTCATACAGATAATGTATCAAGACTTAATTACCAAACTTCATGAACTTCAGATTTCAGCATAATTTTTGAGTTTTTATAAAGAGTTTGGTAATTACAGTATAGTTTAGCAGAGTTTTGGTTAAACTTAACAGAAACTAACAGTGTAAATGCAATTAATGACTGACTGCGATTATGATTTCTTTGTAATAGTAATCTGCAAGGTCTGGACAAGAACTTACGCAAAAAACACGTTGCTTAAATTATAAAACAATTTTAAATTTTAGATACCGAAAGATATCTCAATGATAAAAGGATAGATATATAGTGCACAAAAAGGAAATTATTGCATTGTATGAAGTTCTACTTTGAACAACCAACGCCTCGTTTTCATGTATTTATGGATATATCTTTGTAAGAATCAATCAAATTTAGCTTCTTCTTTTTTATGTATCCTCTTTTTGTGTTTTCTATCCAACTTGCGTGGTGACTTTGCAACCTTGTTCCCATGGCTTCTTGCCTTTTTGAACACGGAAGAGCCGCTCTTCCGTGTTCGAAAAGGCAAGAAGCCCTGGGAACGAGGTTGGA
>JAULBZ010006503.1:0-12335 GCA_032360805.1 Neoturris breviconis | reverse complement strand
AGCTATTTTAGGTCCGTTCGGATTTAATTTATGACATCACAGTAAAGACGCTAGAACAATGTCTTCGACTTTGAACAAGTTTTCATTCAAGAGGGACAAGTACCTACAGGGAATAGAAAATGGACATATACCTTAGTTGAAACGTTAATCTTTAGTTTAACCAAGCATATGAGGTGACGAGGCCACTTAAATATTATAATAGCAGTAGAAATTTAACTAAATAACTTGTGAAATTAATCAAGTTCATTACCAACGGATTTTATTAATTATTCGCGTAACTACAGTCCAAATTTTATTTTTGAAAAAGTCTAAAGACGGTAGAAACGAACTTTCAAATTAATATCTGTTGACAAAAACCCTGCAGGTAAACGACGTAGGACCAACGTTACAACAACGCCAACACGACGTCGTTTTGACGTTGTTGCGACATTGATCCGACATCGTGTGCCCAATTAGGAAGTAACGACGGTGTTTTTCTTGATTTGGATTCTTAGAACGAACCGAATTAATATTGTTTGAGAAAAATCTCCATGACAGCTATTTCTATCTAGAAGGTTATCTTACTGCAAATAGTTATTAAATTTTCATTTTTTTAAATTTAATTTTTAAAAATTGATGGGTTTAAGACTTACAGAGAAAGACGTCATTTTGATTTTAACTTTGATCTGACATTGTGTACCCGCTGGGTGGTAATACATCCCGAAAATGATAACAAGCTCTATTCTAAATCTTGGAAATTAAGTTAGAGACCTTTTACAAGTTTCGGCGAACAATACACACCACAAGTTAAACAAAAATGCGGAAACTGCCGAATTAGAAGGAAGGAATGAAGGAAGAAGGGAGGCAGGTACTGCACATTTATTTTTAAGTCATTCCATTACTCTGCAGTATCGAATAAACGGGGAGGGGACGCTTATTAATTTTTGGAAATTTTTCCCCCGCTTAATAACTTTCGAAAATCTACGATATCATAAAGAAATCAACTCGCTAAAAAGCGACTAGTCCCTACAAATGTTATCAAAAACGTTATCATGCAGGCGTTATCTATTGTGAGAATATACGAACTACATAGCCCAGTGAGAATAAAATTGTTTAAAGTCCACAGTACAGAGACTATATCAACGTTGTTAGCCAACCTCGATCCCAGGGCTTCTTCTCTAGCGCTGGGATCGAGGTTGCGTTGTTAGCGTCTTTACGGAGGACTTTGAACAAGTTTTTTCCCACTGGGTAGACCTATCAAAAATACAAAGAAGTGCTTCGTCATTTCTATGTGTTCCTTTTGTTTGGCATTGTCACTTAATCTCTATAGTCGTTTGTACATTGTGTGGTGACTAAATAATAGCAGCAGTATTGTTGTTTCAAGCAAACTGCTGACGATATTCGACAACATGGATACTGCACAGAAGGTAAGTTATGCAACCTCATTCCCAGGGCTTTTTCTCGAAGAAGAAGAAGAAGAAGAAGCCCTGGGAACGAGGTTGAAGTTTACGAGCTTGCAATGGACTTGTTCCTTTAGTTTCTAACCAATCCATTGTAAGATGGTTGCTCTTATATGTAAATTTTATTTTTAAGACTTATTCAATCAAAGTATCATTACCTTTATCTCATTGTAACTTATACAAACCAAAACATAAAGTAAGCAATATATTTCTATTCGCCGACAAAGCAATTAATATGTTAATAATTAATAATAATTAATATAATAACATTCTAGAAAATATTACTCAGGTTTGAACTTTTCTTTTCTTTAAAACGCGGAGTTCAAATACATGTAGCTAACTTTATACAAAGTAATGGTCATAAACTTAATTTTCTTGTTGGTAAAATGTTATTATGGATAAAATGTGACACAAACGTCAATGCAATCCTTTTACTCACACATAATTTACCTTGATTTAGAATACCATTTGATTTTTATCTAACCTCTGAAAAGTGATCAAACGTTCTTGATTAGATTAGTACAAACGCTCCTTTGAATAACCAAGATGAGGCACTGATTCAAATCTGTATCATTCATCCTAGATTAACATGAGGTTGTTATCAGCTAAACTCCGGTTAATAAAATCTCACTTAAAGTCACATAATCACCCTATTTTGGTCAAAATTCCAAATAAATAACATGAAAGCTTGTAATGTCAGTAACACATTCTGAAAATTTCATTCTTTAAAAACAACTATTCGTGGAGATACAAGTGATTAAAGTTTTGTATTTTTTATGCTAACTGTGTGGCAGCCATATTGCTTATTCGACCCACTTCCGGTTATTTATAAATGCTTAAATTTTCAGGGTGTGATCAGCAATTTCCAATAGATAACTTGATATAGATTTTAGAGTGATTATGCGACTTTAAATAATCCACTTATATCAGGAAAGTTCTCTTCTAGCCTCTTCCACAAACTATGTTCAATTCTTTAACATCTCACCACAGGCGGCTGGCTTTAAAACACAGTATTCTTATTGTTTCACAGTCATTTAGATGATGATGAAGGGCCTGGTAATGATTAATTCTTATTGGTTACTAATTATAGATAGTGAATTTGATTGGTTATCATCAACATATATTTGTGAAAGGGTATATACGAGAACTTTTGTCATTCAGAAAATGGGTTGATAACACTCAGAATGCAACTTGGAACTATACTGGGAACATCGTCAAGGTAAGGTATATTTTTAGCTTTAGAATTTCAATGTTACTGATGGAAATATCAACTAAATAAATGGAAACTAAACTAGAGATCCAGAATGTATACACAACTTATTGTCACATATTGAAAAGGGTACCTAGTTAGCACACGCCGTCGTATAACGATGTCATGACATAGTTATGACGTTATAACTGGAGAAGAAGAACCACACGATTCACGTTGACACATCCATGTTTTATTTCGTAAGCGGACACATTCTGTGGCCATGATCACACTGAATCTTTTACAAAGTTACCGTAGTTTTTATTACAAGTTTATAAATAAAAGAACAATAACAAAACGTAAAATGTAAAAATGACGTGAATTATTACTAAAAAAGTACTGCTTAAAATAGTCTTCATCAGAAGTAATTGAAGTCATTGGACTCACGAGCCAGTATGAAAAAGCTATTGAAATCGGATGGAGAGCAGGTCAAAAGGTGATCAAAAATGGCTGTAGTCTGCTAACTAGGTTTGACTTGTTTCCCTGTTAAAGGTAAAATACCCAAATGCTCGGACATGTTGACTTTAAAATGGCGTTTTGGGAATTCGATCCTTAAAAAGGGAGCAATTGCTTAAACGTCTGGTCTAAAAACTACCTTAAGATTGCAGTACGGTAGTTTATCTTTAATTAATTTGGAAATTTTCGTCCGTATTTGCAATGACAGTAATGACGTTATGGTCAAGTACGCTTGCTAGTCAATGAATTTAAAAATGAAATGCTTAAATATTAGAACGTAATCATCGTTTTATTTGTTTAGTACGAATGCGAAGAATGGATCTTGCAAAACAATATAATATATCACAAGAAAAACAAAGTTCACGACACAGTCTGGATAGCATGGACCACATTCCACATATGCAGGATAATGTAACATTTTTTTATGAAATCAATAAATTCGAGTCTAGCGCTCCTCCAATTGATTATTTAACATTCTCTCAACCATCTTATCAAGGTTTGAAAGAAGAACCTAATTCACCGGTAACCGAAAAAGAATCTACTAAACTACTAACAAAGAATATTATGGGTCACATTAACCTTGCTAGCCAACTCGAAATGAAACGATTTAAAAAAGTTATCAAAAAAATGGTCAAGTTTAAAAAACTTTGTAAAAGCATATCAGCTGGTACATCTTTAACAGTTTGTGTTATCGTTGTATTGTGTTTAGTTTTGTAGTCACATGCGAGTGTTGACACTTAAATAGTTTTGTTGTTGTTTTCTTATCCTAGAATATATGTACTATGTATGTAAAATATGTATCACATATAATTTGTTCTTTAACTATATGTGCAATGCTTTCGCACTAAATATTTTGTTTAACTATATGTACAATGCCTTCACACTAAATATATTGTTCAATGGTGGCACCAAGTGTCTTTTCAGTACCTTTTTTTTGTCTAAGCATTGTAATTATTATACGTATAAAATAAATAAAAAATAAATAAATAAAAAGATGCATATATATGAGTTCGTTTTCAAGATGAGTAAGCTGAGTTCCTACTTGAAATGGCCACTTTCCGGGTGCTGGTCCGAAGTGTCTAGTTATTCTTAATATTACTGCTTATATATTAATCTCTGACTGTAAGAAGGACGTCATTTCTTCAGATGTTTTATTCTTTACCCTCTGTGAATTTTCCTTATAAACTGCGCCAGTTTCACCAATGTAAGGTATAGATTATTATTGCATTGCAACAAGTTCCACTTTGAGCAGCCTACGCCTCGTTTTTTCATGAATTTGTGAATAGGTCTATTATGAGAATGTTGTGAAATATTATGTTTCTAGTAGAATTTATAATGTTTCATTTTGTATATATTGATTTCCACAAGGTGAAAAATTCGCTGTGAAAGTCAAAATAAGTTATTCCATTGGTAGAAATTGACGTCACTCCGTATTTAGAGCTATACGAATCCGTGTTTGTCAGTCTTTCGCATAGCCTAACTTTCCGTACGGCATTTACGCAGTTCCGATATCGCGATTTCGTTCCGTTTCTGCCGATTCTGGCAAAACTACGACAGTCTATCTTTCACACTGTGTTTGTACACATAATACCATATGTCAAGTCCTACCCAGTAGACAAGATCTTGTTCAAAGTCTGCGGCACAGACTTTGAACAAATTGTTTGTCTTCCGGGGATGGATATGTAAGGTAGACTGTTCCGCAGACCCGCCCCGCGGCAAAAAAAAGTGCTTCGCCGCGTATTCTCGCTAGACGTCGAGTTTGTAGTACAGGCTAATGTAAGGTCATTATCGTATAATTTCGTTTTCTAGCCTAAAAGGCTTGGGAATGCAAATAAATCCTGGACTTTATAATTTTACCTGCATCCCTTGATCAAAAGACGTCGAAACCTCTGATAGTTGAATCAAGTTAAAAAGCGATGCATTTTGAGGTTGAGATTGATTTCCACTAGGCGAAAAATCCGCTGCAAAAGTCAAAAGGAAGCATTCCACTGGTCGAAATTGATGTCAGGTGATCCAACATCATGTGACTACTCGTATCAAAATTTGACCAAGTATTTAGTAACGAATACATTTTATAGAAACAACGTATTTTGCAAAAAAAAAGTTTCTAATTGGGAGAAAGGTATGGTCAAGCAAGACCGACGTCGTGTGCCGCTGAAATAACGCTTGAAGGTACAGTAGACGTACGCTAGTTGCTTATTTCGAACGTTCCCTATACCAAAATAAAACCTCAAGTCTCTACTCTGCAGTATCAAATAAGAAGGGGTGGGGGACGCTTATTAAATTTTGAAAAACTCTCCAACCTTCTACCCCTTCCGCCCCCCTCCCCTACGGTGGCCCATATATGACATTTTCTCGACACTTATTCGAATTTCGCATGTTATGAACCTTAACGTGCGAATTTCGCATGTTATGAACCTTAACTTGCGAATTTCGCATGTTATGAACCTTAACGTGCGAATTTCGCATGTTATGGCAAGATGAAACCACATGTAATTACACATTGATATGTTGAAATTTTCTTTATGAAAATTACATGAAGTCATAGCGCACCTTAACATGCGAATTTCGCATGTTAAGGTTCATAACATGCGAAATTCGCACGTTAAGGTTTATAACATGCGAAATTCGCAAGTTAAGGTTCGTAACATGCGAAATTCGCACGTTAAGGTTTATAACATGCGAAATTCGCACGTTAAGGTTCATAACATGCGAAATTCGCATGATAAATAAGTGTCGAGAAAATGTCACATATGGGCCACCGTACTCCCCCCCCCCCTGCTTATCAACTTTTAGGAAAATTAACAAATAAGATAAAACAGTCAACTCCCTAAAAAGCTGAAATACTCGTTAAAAATAGCGTGAAGTTAGAATAATTTAACTAATCGACTAGTCCCTAAAGTAATCGCTTGCTACACATACCCTGGATATAATAAAGTAGCATAGACGTTAGGACAACGCCGTCCGACGTTGTCCTAGCATCTTTACTGCGGACTGTGAACAAGTTTTTGCCCACTGGGATACGTCTTCTACTAATCCCAGAATAAGCACATGGTAGAAGCTTCTGTGTGGATAAGCACATGGTAGAAGCCTCTGTGTGGCATATATTTGTTATGGAATTACAACTGAAATTTATTCGTAGGGAAATTAGAAATCAACATATAGCTAGACACAAGACTTTTAAAAAATATTTACAATACATTTAAAAGCCAGATGTTTGAGGGAAGTTTTAAAATAACATATTATTAACTCTCACTATAGAGAGGAATCAGATGTTTGAATGAAGGGTGATGCAATCCCAGATGTTAATGATACCCGCTGTTTCATAAATATTGCATCACAATTTTCATACGACGTCGGATCAACGTCGAATCGACGTCGGATAGTTGTTTCGATGTTCATCCCATGTCGTGTGTCAGTAGGGATAATATGTATAAAAATAATGATATTCAACAACCTCGATCCCAGGGCTCTTTGCCTGTCATCCAGGGAATGTTAATTGTTCGTATGACAGACGGCTATCTTATAAGTAAGATTTAAGCCCAAGTGGTAAATCGGAAAAGTAATCCTTATAGTTAGAAGAATTAAAACCAAGCTATGTCATAGTATAGGATGGAAACGCTCTTATTTTAAAAATGATGTTCCAAAATCGTTTCAATCAAGTATTATCTATATCCCAAATGGGCACACGACGTCTCATCAACGTCGAAAAGACGACTTTTTGGCGTCACTTCAAAACATTTACGGAGAAGAGAACTGAGTAGCTACAGAAAAAACAATCTATTGCAAATTTGTTGACAACCTTCCCCAGTTGGCAAAAACTTGTTCAAAGTCAGCAGTAAAGACCCTAGAACAACGTAAGAGACATTGTTCTAGCGTCTTTACGGCGGACTTTGAACAAGTTTTTGCCCACGGATCTGTTGTTGAATTTAATTAAATTTAGGATTAGAAATATTCGCAAATACATGAAGTGAATAGAATGAAATCATGAGATGGTATCTAATCCAGTGGTCACACGACGTCTGAACAAAGTCATAACAAGCTCAAAACGATGTCGTTTTAACGTTGTTTCGACGTGTTTCGACATAGAGTGCCAACAGGGAGTAAGCACAAAAAGAGCTTAAACAAGCTGGAAGCGACATAATTATAGTTGATTATAGTATACCAGCATGCACGCGACGTCGAATATACTAAAAAACATTTTATATATCTAATGTTAATTGAAACTTCTCCGTTTAGCAGACAAACGACGTCAGATAAGCGTTAAAACAACACTTAAACAAGGTCGTGACGAAGGTTGTTTCCACTGGATATTTGTTCTGATTAGTTTGTTTACAGTCGTATTTGGTATTGCTATAAAAGTGATAAAAATACCTTTTATTTCCGTTTTCTATACGAATTCAAAGATCCTGCAAACCGTTTACGGTTATTATAGATCCTCGTATTTATGTAGCGTAGAACTAAGGACTATGTTCACGCTTATCGGACAGAAATCATTTCGGAATGAATTGCATACCGGATAGGCCTGGCGTTCACACTGTTCCTCATATATCCGATATATATATATTTCGACTAAAATTACATTAGAATAATTCAAACACTGGGTGTGAACCAAGCTTTAAGGAAAAACAGTACGTCCATCAAACTTTATATTAATCCGTAAGCGAAACGAGGAAATCATTTCCACATCATTTCCAAGAATTTCTATCATGTATTACTAATGATATTATTTGAATGTTTGTCCCATCCCAGTGGATAAAAACTCGTTCAAAGTCTGCAGTAAAGACGCTAGAAAAACGTTTTCAATGTTGATCTAGCGTCTATACTTCGGACTTTGAACAAGGGATATAGCATTTAAATGCTACTGCTAATCTGTATATTTCTTAGTATGATCATGGAGGTATGGTCTTTATAAATAAGCGATTGCCCCTATGTCAACTATGGTCAAACGGAACACAAAAATAGTATTCGACGCATGAATGAATAACAACAGCATATATATACAAAAAATTTATTTAATTTTTTAAAAAGTATTTATTTACAATGCAGCTTTTTGTTTTATTTACAAATACTTACAATATATACATAATATTTTTCTAGAAAACGTTTTTAATGTTACATTCATGCACACGACGTCGAATCCACGTCAACAAAACGACGTTACAACACTGATCCGATGCCGTATGCTTGTGTCTACTACACTGCTCATTTTGATATTAAAAATGAAAAACGTCAAAGACGTTATTCTAGCGTCGTTACTGCTGTCTTCGAACAAGTTTTTGCTCATAGCGTAGCTTTACAATGATTTTCATATTTTTTACAATAGGTGGATTATGGTCTTTACTAAGAATTAGTTGACCACGATCCACTTGAATAAATAGGAGCATTTACATTCTAAAAGTTATATACAACAAGTTATCTACAAATATACTATAATACGTATTTACATGTATGTACATCATTTGTTTGCTATATGCTTGTTATTATATATTTTGTTAAATGTTTATTTAACCAGCTTACGAAGCAAGTCAAAGCACAACTATAACACAAATAGCGATCGTCGCACCATTAACCAGCTTACAACGCAAGACACAGCAGAACTATAACACAAATAACGATCGTCGCACCATTAACCAGCTTACAACGCAAGACACAGCACAACTATAACACAAATAGCAACCGACGCACCACCGCCAATTCTTTTATTCAATTCTCTATATCTTATTATTTTCTTCATCATTTTCTTGAACCTTTTCTTTTCAATTCTTATTTTAACAGTTCTGTGAGGAGTTATATCTCGTGCTGCTACTGCTGGTTTATATTTGTCGACTACAGGAGCAACTAACAAACATTCATAGTATGGTATAGGTAAAGGTGAGTAATCCATCGGAGGTGCACTTGGTTGTTTTATATTACACCCATATATCAATGGTTCATTAGCCTGTGCATATGGAAAATATGATTCAACATATTCCTGACTGTGCTTTGACTGTTCTTTTTCCATTGATGTTTCAAGTTTGTTTACGATTTCGTAACCCATATCTTTATCGTATAACTAAAGAAAGACAAAAAGAAATTCAGTATTAGTATGTAAACCAAGCAATATTGTCAAACTTTTATTGGAACCTTGTTCAAACAGAATCAGAACCCACTGAGCACTCGATGCGGACTTTGAATAAGTTTTTTCCCGCTGAGATATTCTTTATGGAACAATTATTTAAAGGTACAAAATCACCCTCAGGTTTTTTTTCAATTTTTTCCTTCTATAGTCAAGATGAAAGTTCATATTGCTGAGAACATATTCTGAAGATTTGACTCCATAAGAATAAATATTAGTGGAGATATAAATGATTGAAGTCACAGGAAATTATGTATTTTCTATGCTTACTGTGTGGCAGCCATCTTGTTTGGCCAAACATTTTCTGTTATCAGAGGAAAGAATTGTTTGTTTTGTCATTTCTTGACATTTTTAGAATCTGAACCTTTCGGAGTATGTTCAGTGCGTGTCACTGATCCATTTGACATAGATAATAAAAATTTGACCAAAAAAGGTGATTATGTACCTTTTAAGTCAACCTCGTTCCCAGGGCTTCTTGCCTTTTCGAAACACGTGTCTCGAAAAGGCAAAAAGCCCTGGGAACGAGGTTGCCTTTAAGTAGATTTGACGATATTCAATCTAATGAATTTAGCTTCCTAAAATGAATCTGCGATGAAGAAAGGTATATCAACGAGCTTGCAATTGATTGGTTTTTCTGTACGAAGAACCCAATCAAAATAGTAGAATCAATAACACAGTACTCTTATTCGTAAATAATAATTTAGAGACTATCCCTTTGGTCCTTATTCATTTAAATGACTCACCTTCTTATGATTCCTGATTGGTATATTCTTTGCCACTTTTTCTTGGGTTAACTGATTGTAAGTTCCTACTGCGTCAAGTTTTTATTTTTTATTGATCAAATTTTGCGAAATGCATCATTTTATACCGATTTTTTTTATTGTTGTTGATAACTATTGATATGCTTTATCCAGGACTTTCCCCATTATTTGCTGGTCGAGAATTTTCCCCCATTCTTAAAAATTATATATGTGTAATTATGTTATATGACATGTTGTTTTTAATATTGATAACAACAATAACTAGTAACTAGCTAATATTTTTTTATAAACAAGTAATCCCGTGATAATAACCCCAGTGGGCAAAAACTTGTTCAAAGTCCGCATTAACGACGCTAGAACGACGTAAAACGATGTTGTCTTAGCATCTTTACTGCTGACTTTGAACAAATTTTGCCCACTGGGACATTCCTTTGTCATCGAAATTATGAAATTTTAAATTTTGCACACGAGTCATTAAAGTATTAAAATACCGTTTACACTTCTGAGAAATACAAATTATAAAGTTTCTAATTTTTATTCATGACAACGAAACTTTTTCTTCTTTATTGTTGACTATCTCTTCCTATTTACTATCTCAGTTGGTACATAACGTTAAGCAACGTCGAAAAAGACGTCAATTGGACGTGGCTTGCCGGTAAGGCGAGTAAGGTCAGTTTTAGCGAGGTTGAAGTATACGTTAAGTAGTGAATGAGTTTTTGGTAAATATACAATGCAGGATGCTAAATACATTATCGGACCGGACAAGTATTTTACACATCAGATTTTAATGTATAGTTTGCAGAAAACAAATAAATAAAATATTATTATCATTTTTCTACCACTTTTATCTGTGCTGTGCAAATGCAATACATGTAAATTCCAAAAAATAATCCGATTCGCCCGTTTCTATAATTTTCCCGTTTTCTACGTAGGAGAGTGGTCTGTATATATTTAGTAGACTTCTACAATGTGCTATCAATTCAAGTTGTTCATACACATATTGGTTTTTAACCCAAGTTTGAATGTGCGTAAAAACAGTCGTGTAAATAGAACTTTAAACGTATCAATAATATTTATTTGACTATAATAGTATATATTAGTGACGTCGTAAGAATTCATGTACTTTTACTGTACAAAAACTAAGCACATTCAATTACCATTGTGACCGTTTACATCAGCAATGACATTAGAACCCAGTATCAAAGTGTTCCATTGGGGAAAAACCTTCAACGTCTTTACTGTTGGTTATAAGTTTTTACCCACTGCACTGTGTAAATAAATTTATTCGATGATTTGTATTCGAATATTCTCAAAATTCTATCAAGACTTAACGTCACCTTCTAAAAGCACTCTTCAACCTTGTAGACTCCGATCAACGTTAAAACTGTCGAAACGTCATGAAATAGTTAAACCCTATACATTAAAGAATACCAATTTTAGCTACTGTTTTACTAAAGCTGGGTACGAAATTGTCTTTTCCCAATAGTAATAAATCGATTAATTAATTAATCACTTACTCCTATTTAAATATTTTATTTAGCTATACGTAATCAATATTTCCATCGTACATGGGGAAACTACAAATAAATATTGATTCGGCCTAATGGAAACCTTATTACTCGTTCTAAAATATAAATTTATTGAGCACATTCTTGCCGGAAGGGCTGTTCAATTTTAAAAAAAGAAGTTTTTTATAGGTAATCCGAGTAATTAATGAAGTGACTCATTTACAAGAAATACTGATACTGATGAAAAAAAGTACTCGCTGGTATCAGCCTTGCTCCCAGGGTTTCTCGTCTTATCTACCTTAATTAAACCTACTATGAGGGGGGATGGGCCTAATGGTCCGCAGCATATTAAACCGCTGATAATTTATTATATGTTATAAAGCTTCTTACCTGAAACTTTTTCTAAAATATATTTAGCTTTTTGAAAATTAAAAAAATAAATTATCTCTTAACCCTATTAACCATGGGCTTTTTTTTCGTTCAAAACCATGGTGGGGGCATAAAGTGCCCGTGGCCAATTTTTTCCAATGCAAACACTTTGATACAAAATAAATTGACTCGATGACGTCATTTATACCTGCTATGACGTCATCAATAACGAAAAATGCTCTAAATTGGCTGTGGCGTTTATTTCTAAACCACAAATAGTCATGGCATAAAACTTGGTACATTTATGTCAATGTAAACAGTTTTAAAATATTTTTGGGGGATTTGATGACGTCACTAACACCTGTTATGACGTCATAAATAGTGTAAAATATTGTAAAAAGTTTGTGGTCTTTTATTTCCGAACCACTAATACTT
>JAULBZ010006502.1:0-12336 GCA_032360805.1 Neoturris breviconis | reverse complement strand
ATAATTTTTGTTATGTTACTTTCACAGCAAAATTTAAAAATTCAGGGGGTCCACACCATACTAATGAAGGGTTAACAACGTCTTTACTTCTCAATCTGAATAAGTTTTTGCCCAATTGGGTAATTTGTTTTTTAAATAAATAGTGAAATAAAATAAGTCAAAAGGCGCGGGGGCGAACTTGTCCATTAGATTAACCCTATTCCAGGTGAGATATTTCAAAATATTATTTGGTGGGATAAAAAATTACAGTAACTCCAATGGGCACACGACTTCGTAACAACGTCAAAACGATGTCGTTAAACAAATTTATTAAGTTTTTAAGAATAGAGAAATACTTCAAAATAATGACATCATCATAAGTGAGGTCATCATAATGTCAACATGTATATTTTTGCTCTAATCAAAAAAAATATGCAAAATACCTATGTGAAGCTTCCAAAAAGAAAGAAAAAAAAATAAGTAACACCTGACTAAATCCACCTCGATCCTAGCGCTTCTTAGCGTTAAACGTCAAGAGAGAAGAAGCCCTGGGAACGAGGTTGCTGACTGAATCTGAGAATATTTAAATAAGGCCATGTCTGGGTGAAAATTCAAGTTCGAAGTTTTTTTTGAGCATATACCTTGTAAAAAGATATTAAAAGTCGCAAAATTAAAACACCAAATGAGATAAGAACATTTTAACGACGTTCTCTCTACCATGGGGTGTTTATAGAATAAGAAACCAAATACAGACCTTAGTGTAGTCAAAGTGTCAAAGGGTCTTGTTTCAAACTAAAAAAATGAATCTTGCAGAAGAGTGTTAGGTCAACGAACTTGTAATGGATTGGTTTCTTCGGTACAAAGTACTCTCCTTTGTAGATTAAATGAAAATGAGCCGGAGATACATGTAAAATAATGACAAAACACACGTTTATTGTTATATAAGAAACCCGTTTGTAAGAAACCTTCAATAATTGAGACAAGGTAAAATTCGAGCAAAAATTCCGAATTTCCACTTCGATACAAAGCCTTTAATTTTAGGTAGCAAAACGAAAGATGCAAAAAATAGAATATGTTCCAAGAGCCTGGGCACTAGGCTACTAGGAGCAGCAGAACTTGTCGAGTTTGCAAAATGACCTAAAATCCTTAGACTTAAAAGCCGTTTTCCATTAGCGTAAAATTCCGCGCGGAATCCAAATGAAGACATTCCATTGGTGGAAATTGACGTGTGGAATTTGGATTCCGCGCGGAATTTTACGCTAATGGAAATCCAGCTTTAGTCTACTTAATAAATCTCTGAGATAAATCTCTAGAGACTTGGCCTGGTCGATTTCCACATTTGAAATCTATTTGTGGTTTGTATTACTCATCAAAATTCATGAAATGTCTCATTATTTATCAACCTCGTTCCCAGAGCTTCTTGCCTTTTTAAACACGGAAAAGCCGCTCTTCCGTGTTTGAAAAGGCAAGAAGCCCTGGGAACGAGGTTGATTATCTATGCGTTTGATTATAGGATCCTCAAAAATTAAAAAAAAATTTAGTACTACAAATATTTTATTAGTTCAAGGATAAGAAACTTTTCTCTTGTCACACGTGAATAAATTTACTAAAAAGTACTAATGGAGTGCGTAATTTTAGCCGTTCACAAATAAAGCGCTGCATTAGAGCAAAGATGTGGTTGGAGAGGGTCAAATATACCCAACAAACACTTTAATCTTCCAACCGAACGCACACACGATGAACGTTTTTCAAATGAATTGATGTTTGATGTCAGATTGATCATTTTGAATCTAAAAATATAAAAAACATTTTAAGAAACTTTTACAACTAAAAACCTCATTTTTTGAAACTTTCAGTACTACACCCGTCGCTAGGTTTCTTATAAAAAAAACGTGTACATAACCTGAAGAATATACATACAGAATAATCAAAGGAACAACAGAATACAACAAGTTCGTTGTAAAAGGATCACGTGTCTATACCATTGTCCAGCCGGTAAAAACCTGTTCAAAGTCAGCAAAATAATGTTAGAACAGCGTATACAGAACGTTGTTCTAAGGTTATTTTTCTCTGAACAGGTTTTTGCCAACTGGGATGACCCCACTGTACTCATCTAACAGTATTTTTGAATTGTAAAGTTTTTTTCACATGTAAAAGTAGTACTTTATGTTTGACAATGCATAGGTACTAAGTCAACGATCTTGCAATGGATTGGTTCCTTCGTACCGAAGAAACCAATCCATTGCAAGCTCGTTCACAAAACACCCTTCTGTAAGGGTGTTTTCATGGAATGCTTATCAAAAACCAGTACCAGAAGGTAAGAACATCGATTAAAAAATATCCCTGTTGGTACCTAACGTCGCCTCAACGTCGCATAGACGTCATTTTGACGTCTAGGTGTTGAAATGACGTTTTTTGAAATTGTAGCTAATCTTCTTGCGCCCATTAGGATTCTGTTCAGCCGATAACGCGACGTCATCAACGTAGAATTTTTTTGAATTTGCTGAGATCGTTTGATCACAGACACTGTTAGAAAATAATAACAATTAACTTTCACAATTAAAGGCGGAACCCAACGAGGCGAATTTGCTGGTCGAATTATCTGAGCATACGCAGTTTGATTTGAAATTATTGTAATCCAAATTTCGCTTACAAATTCACTAGCGAGATGTGGTTCAGCAACCTCGATCCCAGCGCTTCTTCTCTTTTTAACTGAAGACGAGAGAGAAGAAGCCCTGGGATCAAGGTTGGTGGTTCAGACTAATCCATGTTCGGACGTACTTGCTAAAAATATAAATATAGGTAGCCAGCGGGAAAAAAATTTGTTCAAAGTCCGCAGTAAAGACGCTAGAACAAAGTTTTCATATAGATATTGTCTTGTTTTTAAAAAAATTAAAACGTTCAGTAATCAAGGTCAAACAGCGTGAAAGACTACTGAATACGGACCCGTATAACCCCGTATTTGGACTGTGTATTGCCATGTCAATGATCTTGCAATGGATTGGTTTCTTCGTACCGAATACGGAGATACACAGTCCGAATAAGGAGTTATACGGGTCCGTATTCAGTAGTCTTTCAAGATGTGTAATATTTCACAACAGGCCACATCTAGTTGGAAATGGGATAAAATAATCTCCACCCAAGCTCCTATTGACTCATAGCTGCTAAGTTAAATATCTTGAGGTAAGCGCAGTAGGTGACGTTGTCATGGTTATTTGACGTACATTATGACGTTTATTGCACTTGATTCAAACATCCTTGTTTGTCGTAATATTTTATACAGGTAACTCACTCCTCGGTGGGCACGTGACGTCACATGATTATGGTTGCTAAGGATATACTGATACCGGTGATCTGTACGAAGCCCGAAGTGAAGGCCTTACCACCAATCAAATTCACATATTATCTGTATTTTCCCAAGCTCGTCCCCAGCCCCTTTTGATTTTTTTTGATTTTTCTCGGGCCTATAAATGTCAAAAGGGGCTGGGGACGAGCTTGGTATTTGCCCACTAAATATGGCTGTCAGTTAACATTGTGTTATACGACCATCGTTCCAAAGACGTCTTTACGACGTGTATAGATGTCTAAATAAGTCTTTTAGAAGTTGAATACATGTCATACAGGCACATACTACATTCAAGCGACGTTAGAATGACGTCAATTTTAACGGCAAAAACGTTTGACGTCTTACACTCCCTGGAAAAAGTCATAAAAGACATCGCTTGCGTTGTCCATACAATAGACCTTGTCACAAATGATGAAGCCGAGGTGTTTGTTGTTTAAAGTATGAACTTGCTGCAATGCAATAACTTGCAATGAAGTTATTGCATTGCAACACGTTCATACTTTGAACAACGAACGCCTCGTTTTCATTTGTTAAAAGATCTATTAGCTAGAAAAATCTGAGCAGACACGTGACGTAAAATCTGAGTGGACACGTGACGTCTATTCAACGACGAAAAAACCTCAAATCAACGCTTTTTAGACGTAGAATAGATATCGTGTGTCTTCAGGAATTTATAATATCACGATTAAATGAAAAAAATCAACGTAGGCAAAAGCTTGTTCAAAGTCCGCAGTAAAGACGATAGAACAACGTCAAACGGTGTTGTTCTAGCGTCTTTACTCCTGACTTTGAACAAGCTTTTGCCCATTGGGAATTATTGAAGAAATGATATAGATTTAAGAAAAGATATCAGATTTTAACAAGAAGACGAGACAAATGTTACTTCTGTTTGATCGCACTCCCTCTTGACAGTGTTATTTGAAAAACAAGAGAGATAATTAGAAAATATAAGTTTATTTTCGAAAGACTGTCATTGTAAGCAAATTTTCCTATGTTTTTTATCCCAGAGGATATGTTTGCTTGTAAATATTTTATATAAAGGCTGGTTTGCACGTTGTTTTATATAGTTCAATATTATCCCAAGTCTAGCCTGAGTCCCTCTTACACAGTTTTTTACAGACATGAGTTCAGGCTAGTTATACAGATTGACAAGTGATTTTTTAATTTTTGCTTTCCCTCTTTTGAGTTCTTTACTCCTAACCTCTTTCCCAGGGTTTTTTACCTTTAGAAAAGGAAAGAAGCCCTGGGAATGAGATTGTTAACTATCTATAATTTTATACCCTAGTGTCTTTATCAACTTAACTTGTAAAATAACAAACGCATTATAGAGCATCATTCCAATTACAACTGCCTTCCAGGTTCCTCATGAAAAATACGTCATATTTTCTCCGTGAGGATTATAAGCTGACGACAATATACGACAGCTTTAAGATTTTCATCAACTTGGTTCCCAGGGTTTCTCTCTTGGTAAATTCAAGAGAGAAGAAACCCTGGGAACGAGGTTGGATTTTCATATCTTAAAACACCATTCCAATTACAACTGCCTTCCAGGTTCCTCATGAAAAATACGCCATATTTTCTCCGTGAGGATTATAAGTTGACGACAATATACGACAGCTTAAGATTTTCATCAACTTCGTTTCCAGGGTTTCTCTCTTGGTAAATTCAAGAGAGAAGAAGCCCTGGGAACGAGGTTGGATTTTCGTATCTTGGTTGTATGGGATCTCGTCAAACGTTCTCTAGTGAGCGTAAAACATCCCAGTGAACCAAAACTTGTTCAAAGTCCGCAGTACAGTCCCTAGAATAATGTTTTTAACGTTGTTCTAGCACCTTTACTGCAGACTTTGAAGAAGCTTTTTCCCACTGGGATGACGAATTTAAGTAAAAACATTAACAGACAGTGTAAATGTAAACAGTATTCAAACAGGTGAGGTTTTTAATGCGTAAATGGAAAATCTGGTGTCCATCAACCTCGTACCCAGGGCTTCTTGACTTTTTTAAAAAACTGATATTGAATACTTATACAATTCTTACCCAGTGGGTAAAACCTTGTTCAAAGTCCGCAGTAAAAACGCTAGAACAACGTTGGAAACGTTGTTCTAGCGTCTTTACTGCGGACTTTGAACAGGTTTTTGCCCACTGGGTAAAGGGATATAATCACCCTATTTTGGTCAAAATTTTAAATTCTATGTGATCTTGACAAGTGATATATACGGATCAATAGTCAAAAAATTCTTTAAAAAGTCTTAAAATATCAGGAGGTGTCAAAAGGAGCAATTCTTTTCTCTGAAAACGAAAAATGTTTGGGCCAAACAAGATGGCTGCAACACAGTAAACATAGAAAACACCTAATTTCCTACAACTTCAATCACTTCACCAGTATTCATCCTTACGTAATGAAACTTCCAGGATATGTTACTAACAATATAAACATTCATCATCTTTAGAAGGAAGACATTTCCAAAAAAACTGAAAGTGATTTTATATCTTTAAGCCTATGTGTAAACTGGCCTTTACAAATTTTGTTTTTCTGATATACCAGTCTATATCGTGGTCGAACGATACCAAAAACATTTGATAACAATACAAGCAATATTTCATACGATGTTTATCCACGCCTTCTCAGACACATCAATTTAAAATACGATTCTGAGGTTAAGCAAAACCAGAATTCATACAAAGACGAATGCTGTATCAGATCTTATTAATTCTCACAGCTGCTCCGCAGAAAATAGCTTTAGTAGTTTAGTATATGCGAGGATAAAAGCAGACAGAGACAGCGCTCTGGTCAAGGATCTTCTCTTGTAGCTCAGACAACTAATTCATGTATGAGGATATGAGCTGTTGATTCTTGGACATCTCATATCATCGATTTTACACTGGGTATTCAAACGGGAGGAGCGTCCATTCCGGAGAGACGTTATTAATATAATTCAATATTCCGATCTCTAGTATAAACGAGCACTTGGTTATTGTTGCCAGTAGGCAAAAACTTGTTCAAAGTCCCCCAGCATTCCGTATTCAGTTGCCTTTTACGTTGTGACTCCGATTCCATTGAAGTGTCCCTTGTTCGATTTCTGGGGAAGGTGGCATGAACACGGTCGAGTATATTCTTATATATGATCTGTGTATTACCATATATGAACTGTGTATTTCCATATATGGCAATACACAGTCCATACACGGGAATATAAGGAACCGTATTCGGCAGTCTTCCACGCTGTGTGGTCAGTACATTAAATACCGGCATGCTAGGATAAGATGTGAATTGCGTCTGGGAAATTAGCGGTGCCTCCTACCAAATTTTACTAGCCTGTACTACAAACTCGACGTCTGGCAAGAAAACACGGCGAAGTACTACCACACGGCACTTTTTTGCCGCGGGGCGGGTCTGCGGAACAGGCTAAATTTTACCTATTTGATAGGGCAATAAAACAAATTCATATTAGCGACATGTTGAATAAACGATCACATTTTCAGGCCTCTGAGTTCACGTCGGCATTCATCCTGTAGAGGAGCATCTTTGCATTTGCAGCCAACAGGGAAAACCGTCATAAATTCATAGATCTGCATTTTAATGATGTAAACTACCATAAATATTTATGCAGAAATTCTTAATTTCAACTGAGACAAAAAAACTATAACATTTGGTTAACAAGACGAAGAGGAGGAGAAATCTTGAGTTTAAAAACTCGAGTTACGAAAATCTCGAGTTACGACATTATAATGACGTCAAAATGAAGTTTTGTTGAAATTCATAACTCGAGATTGATTTAGTTATTAAATTATTTTCGAGTTATTAACTCGATTTAGTTCTTTAATTTTTCTCGAGTTACGAGATTGATTTAGTTATTTATTTTTATCTGAGTTATTAACTCCTGATTGATTTAGCTGTTTAATTTATTTCGAGTTATTAGCTGGATTTAGTTATTCAATTTGTTTCAAGTTGTTAACTCGAGTTAAAGCCTGGACACACGCACTTCAAATAAAGTGACGTTCAAGTAAACAACAAAGCAACAAAATCAATCTCAAGCTAAAATAACTGGAGGTTGGGTAAGCAACTAAACCAATCTCAAGTTATTAACTCGAGGTTGATTAAGTAACTAAATCAAACTCGAGAAAAATTAAGAAACTAAATCAATCTCGAGTAGATTATTAACTCGAGATTTCTCCGCCTCCAAGACAAACGGCACGAAATTTCTAATTTGTTCCAAGATTTGGAAATTTGTTCCTGGGTACTAGGCTGCTAGAAACAACAACGTTTTTGAGTTTGTCAGTCTTAAGTCCGCTCAATAAATCTTCCTGTGGTTGTTTTTGCATTTATGTTTCACTTGTGGCACCGAACATTCGGGGGTCCACACCATACTAATGAAGGGTTAAAAACATTATGAAGGAGAGAACACTTATAGCAATGAGTTTTGCTTATAGTTGTATTTGACGTCTGAACTGGATTTTTGTTTTAATAATTTAGCTTAATCTGCCCGCTGTTATGTTATCTCCACAGTTTGGTCACCAAACAACTACATAATAGTCTGAGATGTATCGAAAGAAAGATTGTTCAAGCAAGGATGCGTCTAGTTTTGATTAGCAAAGCAAACTGCGTCAAAATTCAAATTTGTTCCAAGAACGTGTGTACTAGGCTGCTAGAAAGAACAGAATTTGTAGAGTTCCCAAAAAGACCACAGATACTAAGCCCTAAGTCTTAGGTTTACTCGGTAAATCGCTGAGATAAATCTCTGGAGACTCCAAGTGGTCATTGTCCAGACTTATATTTTGCTTGTGGTGTGTATTGTCCGTCGGAATTCGTAAAATGTCTCATAATTTATGTGAAGGGTTGCAACCCATGAAGGACGTCTGGTATTGAGAGCTGTGACTGCGTAACTGCTTATACAGAACGCTGATATTATGACGGACTCTGACAAGAGAGCGAAAAACAATTGTCATAAGATAAGTACTCTGATAAACCAAACTGATCCTCTTATCCCTTTATTTTCCTATTTTCCGACTGAGATTTTTTAAAAAAAGTTCTGATAAAGTTCGCCGTAGTTTGTTTGTTCAGCGTTTTTGTTGCTAAGGAATATTTTGAATATACATTCGATATTTGAAAACTGCCAATTATTCAAAAATTAGGCCAATCATATCGTCGAAATTTAAATTATCGAGAACTAATGAAAATGTTTCCCCACGATTTCTGAAGGAAAGAGGATGGATTTAGATTCGTATTTATCCCGCAGAGTTTCCCCAAACTGTTTGGTGGAAAAGCAATATATCAAGACAAATATTATTAATCAAGACAATAACGTAGCGATGGATCCGTACAGTTTGGCTTCGTCAGACTATAAGATAAGCGAAGCAATACGTACAAGCGAGAGTATTGGAAAGGAGTTTGTCATCAAAACGCTATGAAAGTTTAAATCATAAGTTCGGTAATTTTGATAATGTTTTCCAAACCTCGTTCCCAGGGCTTCTTTCCGCTTTTGACGGCAGAGACGGCGCCGTTTCTGCCGTCAAAAAGCGGAAAGAAGCCCTGGGAACGAGGTTGATGTTTTCCATTTTTCTTGTTTTTCAGTAAGTTCAACGCTTCTATTATTCATTATTGACAATATAGGACGCTTTCTGCATAGGAATCGAAATGACAGCGTTTGTCATGTTTATAATCTCGAATAGAACAGTTGTCGCGAGGTCTATTATTAAATAATCTATGAATAGAGCGTAGGAAAGAAATATCTCGATAAAAATTGAAACATTTGATCTCTAACTACATTGCAAGATGGATATTCATTTTCTATTGATATTTTTTACGTCGATGAAAGCAATTCATAGTAACTATTCGAATAAGAAAACATTTAGCAAACTGCACGAAAACAAATTCATATCAAATTATGAAGTGATAAAAATAAGTATCGAAGGGAGTTTGTTACAATGTATGCATAAATGTTCTCGCACAGAGTACTGCGCTTATTTTAATGTTGGAAATGACGGGGACAGATTCAGTTGTCAATTGTTGAAAGGCAATGTTGCAATTAAGATAGAAACTACAGATAGAAATGGTTGGGATGTTTTTAAACTTGATCAGTGTTTACCGAGAGTAAGTATACCGAAAATGATCGCATGGGTTATATGTAAGTTTCTTTTTGGGATGCTTATACTAGAGGGAGGAGCTTATGTACAGATCAGTATTTTTGTTAAGAATTTGACGGGCTGATATACAAGGGGTATATATTTCCATTGAGAAATCCAATTATGGGTGTAAAAAAGAAATATGTACTATTTTGGTTTAATAAAATTTCTACCAATGATATATCTTCTTTTTAATTTTTCGCTCAATGGAAAATAACCTTATATATGTCATATTCAACATATTCATGGTTACTCGTAAACAATTCCATGGCTTAATACTCGAAGCTTTGAGATGGAAATAAATTGTGACCACTAATTTCAAAAACATCTATCATCGCACGTTGTGATGTATTAATGAATTGTGTTATTAGTAATATTTATTTTATGAATCTTTAGCTCGTGCCCAGGCTATAACAGTACTTCAACAAGGGCTAGTCCAATGAAAAAAAGACTTGTTTAAAGTCTGCAGTAAAAACGCTAGAACAACGTCAAACGGCATTGCTTTAGCGTCTTTACTGCTGACAATAAACAGTTTATTCCACTAGAGGGAATAACCAAATATTATGCTGACAGCCAAAAGACGTAGTTACTACACTGTTTGATGAGCTACAATAACCTACAATGATACACAATGAGTATGTACATCATCCACAAGTGACAAATCGACATATGTACACATGTCGAATAGACATCAGTATTTAAATCTGCAGTTGTATGACCTTCAATAGCTACATTTCCCGACCAAAATGTTTGAGACAAAGTAAACCTCGTTCCCATGGCTTTTTGCCTTTTCGAACACGGAAGAGCGCCGCTCTTTCGTGTTCGAAAAGGCAAGAAACCCTGGGAACGAGGTTGGAGACAAAGTGAAATTTCAGCAAATATATTGAAGTTCAAATAAGACAGAAAGCCTCAAAATCTGATTAGCAAATCAAACAGCACGAAAATTCGAATTTGCTCTAAGAACCTGGGTACTAGGCTGCTAGAAACAACAAAATTCTAAAAAGTCCTAAGATCCTAAGCCAGGTCTACGCGATAAATCTCTTGGGTATTCACAAGGTCATTTTAATTAGTTATGCTTTACTTGTGGTGTATATTGCTTGTTAAAATATTTTTATTTGAGAGACTTTAGCCTATGAAGAACGTCCAGTATTGACAGGTGTGACTGTGTCATTGTTTATACCCCAGTGGGCACACGACGTCGTAACAACGTCAAAACGTACTCCTGCAGGGACAGTACACTCTTGATATTATGGTAGACTTTGAAGAGAACGCGTTGTTATGAAAGAAGCATATTAGTTTGTACAAGCGAGAGTATTGGAAAGGAGGTTGTTATCAAAAAGCGATGAAAACTTCGTTAATTATAACGAGCCTTGTCCAGCAGTTGACAATAATAATAATTATAATGTATTAATAAATAATTAATTTAGTCAAACAAATTTTGATTGGTTTATATTTTTTTATTTACATATTTTTGAATAATAGCGATTTGTAAACGCTGCAAAATTAAGAATATAGAATATAACAAATGTTAATTTTTAATAATAATAATGTACTATTAAATAATGTATAAATAGTTCAAATACGGCAGGTAGCACCTATAAAGAACATTTTAGGCATAATCGAAATCTTCCATTTGCTCTCTAACTACAATTCTGGAAAATAATACTGCAGACAAAGAAATTCCAACTTAGAGAGAAAGTCTATAATTTTGATTAGCAAAACAAATGGCACGAAAATTCGAATTTGTTTCTAAAGCCTGGGTACTAGGCTGCTGGGAACAACAGAATTCGCCGAGTTTGCAAAAGACGAAAGATGCCAACGGAGGTGTTCTTAAAAATAGGTGTTCTAAGGGGATATACTGGCTGGGAATTAGACTTGTTCTTAGATTCCAGAAAAAAAGGCACAGCTGGAGATTTTGACCTGTTCTTTCACTATTGATCATCTCCTGGCTGGGAAAATGATCTGTTCTGAGCTGGCTGTCTTAGCTGGGGAAATCGAAGAAGCTCTGGCTGGGAAAATGATCTGTTCTGAGCTGGCTGTCTCAGCTGGAAAATCGAGAAGCTATGGCTGGGAAAATGATCTGTTCTGGGATAAATCGATTCTGTATTGAGCTGGGAAATAGAGGTGTTCTTATGACAAAAATGAATATCGTTCTGTTCTTAGCACTCATTCTTGCTCAGCTAGGAAACCGAGCTGTTCTGAAAAGCACGCGTTCAGCAATAAAAAGTCCGACTTGTAGCTCAGCTAGAGAATAAGAACACCTATTTCTCAGAACACCTCTTATCGGCTGCTTCTGAAAAGATCCTAAGATCCAAAGTCCTAAGCCTACTCGATATGAATTTGCTCTCTAACTGCATTACAAGATGCATATTTAGTTTCTCTTGAGGTTTTTAATATTGATGAAAGCAGTCAACATTTTTGTTAAAAGATTTACTGGCATATACACGAGGATCATTATATACTTCCATTAAAAAAGACGAGAAATATATATTATACTTCGGCAACCTCGTTCTTAGGGCTTCTTGCCTTTTTGAAACACGGAAGAGCTCTTCCGTGTTTCAAAAAGGCAAGAAACCCTGGGAACGAGGTTGTATCTACCATTGGAATATCTTCTCTTTAATTTTTCGTCCGTTGGAAATCAACCTTGACGTCATAAGCTATGACGTCATAAGTATGAAACAATGGGGCACCTGCTAATTATTTTTATGCTAAGATGTAGTTTATTGTTTGAAGAACCTTTGGTGCAAATTTGAAAGAAAAATATGCAGCCGAATTTGGTTATTATAAAAAGTGACCAAGTTTCAAGAGCTTAGCACACAACCTCGTTCCCAGGGCTTCTTCTCTCTTGACGTTTAACGCTATAGCGTTAAACGTCAAGAGAGAAGAAGCCC
>JAULBZ010006501.1:0-12336 GCA_032360805.1 Neoturris breviconis | reverse complement strand
CCCCCGGCCCCCCCCCCCCCCCCCGAGATTCTCAGAGCCCTAAAAAGCCCAGTAGAAATAGGGTTAAAGCATTTTTTGAGTCTCTGTCCTCTCACATGGATGCCTACTGTCCTCTCACATGGATGTTTCATGACAGAAATGTAAATGATAAGATTATTCGTTTACTCGTGATTATTTAAGTTTTGATGAGTTATTAAGAAGAGATATACATTTCATGACATTGAGCATAGAAAGCTAAAAATGGTCTGTCAACTAACAAGTAACCTAACATTATAAATGAAATATTCTCTGATAGAAAATACCAGGGTCTAAAACTTAGATAAAAAAATGGGGTTTTACTCCCCTTTTGTCAATACTTTGTTTATTCCATTAATGTCCTGCTTATTACCATAGGCTGTATATTTCCATATATGGACTGTATGTTATCATATATGGACTGTGTATTAGCATATATGGACTGTGCATTAGTATATATAGACTGTTTATTAGGATATATGGACTGTATATTGCCATTTAATGGTTTTGTATTGCCATACGGACTGTTTATTGGTATATATAGGCTGTATTTCCACACATTGACTGTTTATTGCCATATACAGGTATAAGGAGCTTGGTAACTAAAGTGTTGTTTAACTGTCATCTGGTTTTCTGTTTTATTAACGCATGATCGATTCTTCATAAACACCTGCTTAGTATAATTTCAATGTTTTCTCACTCGCATGATTTCACATTGCGGTGAAGAGAAATTTTAGAAAAATTATGCCGAAAATATAAATCACAAATGTATAATTATAGTGATTTTTGATTAAATGATTGGATAGAAGAATAAAAACCTGAAACATAAGAAGAGTAACTGGTTTTCCAGGACTAAAATAATCGCAATCGTAGAAATGAACACTAGATACGATATGTATCGCTGGATATTCGTACAGTTATGCATACTGCTCATATTTATAAACTCTATATATACCTCTCCGGGAAAAGAAAAGACGAAAATATCACCTAAGCGCGAAAAAATTAGAGTTTCTCACGAATATAATGATAATAGATATTTGCGAAAAGTTAATTATAATGCACCACAGTTAAACAAAAGAGACAAAGAATATTTGTCGAAATTAGAGGACTCCTTACAAAGCAGAGAAGGTAAAATATTATATACAAATTCATGGGCTGTTCAGTTAAATCCTGCCGAAGTTGCACAAGCAGACAGAATTGCTGATAAACATGGTTTTGAAAATTTAGGTCAGGTAAGACATGACAAATTTTAAAACTTTACAGAATTTCATTGAGACAGCACATGCGAGCAGAAGAATATTCCATTATTACATTTCGCCATACGGTGATGGGTTTGGTGTGATCTTGAATGATTTGTAACTAAGCAACAGACTGTTGGTTTCATATGTACGATACATACATTGTCATCTGTATGACGGAGGAGTTATTGCGAAGCATATTCGGCATTCTTATTGTGAGCTTACGGATATGTTCTCACGGAAACAAGTGCACATGTTGTAAAAATTAAGTTTTAAGCGATATCGGAAATGGAAATGTTCTAAAATTATAATTTCTAGACGAAACTCAGGTGGAAGCAGGTGGGCCTCTCTAAGTTGCAGTGAAGACAACCGACCTAGAGTAGCCTTACGAGTAGCCTTACGCGACCTTTCTTTTCAGTTAGCCCATGTAGGTACTGTTTCTGGTCTAGGAAATTACAATGATACTTAGTCAGTTTGAATCGAGTAAATGGTTTGAATTATCAATTTCTAAGTAAGGATTAGGTTGCTGGATGTATGCCTTACTAGGTTTGCATTTTCGCTTGATAGTACAGGAATCTGAACCTATGTTTAACTTGCAGAGGAGGTTATTCCATTAGCAAGTGTTAAATATATCGGTATAATTATATTGCCATTTCGTGCACGGTACCATATAGTTATATCCGGTTTGATATCTCGATACGATTAGAATGTATCTTGTTCCGACAAGGTATTTGTTTAAGTTGTATTCTCTATTCTGGTAGTCACATTCTATGTTCTAGATTATCTGTTTCTTCAACCTTCAATTATGTTCTCTAAACCTGTTTGTGACAAACATAGATAGAATAATAGAGCAAATGTTTTTATACGAACTTTCTGTATATTTTAAATCTCTTTTCATCATTTCTCTTTTTGTAACCCTATCAACAATAAATAAATATAAAAAAGGCACACAAAATACGTCAATAACAAGTTCGTTCCGCATTTTCAAAAAACAAGAATCCTTGGGAACGAAGTTGTTTCTGATAGTCTTGGATGTTTGCGGTAGTAATCTTCAATAAGATCTATCTAATGATATCTTCATGTTTCAGATTGGTAATTTAGAAGGATTTTTCCATTTCAAACACAAAAGATCAAAACAAAGATCAAAACGTGCATTACACAAACACAAGAAGAAACTGCTAAAAGAGGAGAATGTAAGTAAATTTACAACACAAACACTGATCGTATGACCATATATGGTTATTTGTAACCATATGACAATATTCCTTGGTGTGTACGGTCACGTAACGAAAATGCTACTATTCCATAGGTGTTATGGGCAGAACAACAACATTTATTAGATAGAAGGAGAAAAGATGCAATTCCAAATGATCCTAAATTTAAAGAACAATGGTATCTTGTAAGTATCTAAATTTAACCCTGTATGATGGGCTTTCTCCTTTTTTAAGTGGGGGAGGGGAGAGGATAAAATACTGCTATAGTTAAAATTTGGATACGAAAACAGGTACGTAGAATCCCAAACCCTGAAAGTATACGCTTCTAAATAGCTACCTATCTATCTGACACGAGAGGGGTGGGGTGAGGTACGGTGTGCGGGGTGTGGGATGAGGTAGTAGGAGGGAGGGAGGGGTTATTACGGAGAAGTTATAGAATTTGAGCATTGGTTGTTATGCCTAAATAAGCTTATAGATATACGGTGATGGATCCCACTCTTTTCCGCAGAGGCTTATTGTTAAATATAGACCAAGTCAAAGGGAACTTAAAACAGATTATATATAGTGGTTTTATAATCAAGGACCTCTACTAAATTTGAGACTGGTACGATTTACGTTAATTTGTTTTAGTACAATGACGGTCAATCTACGGGACCACCTGGTGTGGATTTAAACGTGATGCCAGTATGGAAACAAGGTATAACTGGAAGAGGTGTCGTTGTCAGTGTATTGGATGATGGTAAGTAGTTATTACACGTTGTAGTGTTTGATCTAACGTATGTACGTACTTAGTATACTATCTTTAGTTCAAAATATCTAACTAATAAAGCAATACAAGAATTTAGACTTAATAATCTGTTTTATTTTCATAGGTGTTGACCACAATCATCCAGATTTACGAGACAATTACGTAAGTGTGTGCATGGATTATTTAATATAAAATAGTCTCACCCTAGTGGGGCGGCTAATTAACATCGAAAAGACGTCGTTGTGACGTCCAAACGACGTCTTTTTGACGTTGATTAGAGGTCGAGTATCTTCAGAGAAGAGATACCACATATTCTAAATACATTTAAATTAGTCACCAATTTAACCTCCATTTCAAAATAACCTCTATTTCAATATAATTTATGGGACATCTCCATAATAACATCTGCAGAGGAGAGTAGCGAGTTGGCATTTACTTTCGCCAAATCTTTTATCAAATTTATATGATTTTAAAATACTCGGAAAGGACAGTTTGCGTAATACTAAGGATGAAATATTTCTCTGAACTACACTTCTCTGAACCACACTTCTTTGCATAAGCTCTGGACTTATCTATGTTCCTTAGTCTTTCTGGGACCTTAGAAAATAATACAATGTGTTTGCTTATATCCTAATAATATTAGAAGATCTATTCATTATAGGATCAAAAAGCAAGTTATGACTTTAATGATATGGATGCGGACCCAAAACCACGTGATTCCGATCCAGATAATTGGTAAGAATAATACTTCGCGCACTGCTTTGCATTGCTGATAGGAGGTAAACAGTCATTCATGAGAGGAAAGGAGGACGAGGAGAGAAATACCAGAGGAGGAGAGTGAGAGGTGAAATGCTCTCAACAAATTTGTGCAAGGTTTTCAGTTGCTTCTTATCGCGCGTTTAAGAGATTCGATGCTAAATAACCATACTTTTTTATGTAGCCATGGTACACGTTGTGCAGGAGAGATCGCTGCAGCGGGGAATAATTCAATATGTGGTGTTGGAGTTGCATTTGATGCTAATATAGGAGGTAGGTGAAAATTTAAAAATTATTTTAAAGAAGTGGACATTTACAATATTATATCGTCTTTAACCAGCATTCAGACATCAAACATTATATATGTTTTAATCCCCCTCCTTTCAAGAACGGAGCCACTACTACGAGAAGGAGTAATTTTTACCCTCTTTAGATCTTAATCCTTGAAATATCTGATTTAACCCTCAATTTAACTTATTTACCCTGAAACATGGCCGGAACCACATGCAGGGGAAAAGGTAGACTGCAATGCTTTCAGGGATGTGGTTTTGAACCGAGAACCACACTAGCAAAACTGCTTATCCACTTAACCACTCCTGACATCACTTCTAGTCAACATATTAGACGTTATGCAGATCATTTCTTGTAATCTACTTTATTTATAGGCGTGCGTATGTTGGATGGTCAAGCTACAGATATTTTAGAGGGAAGTTCCTTAAGTTTTCAGTCGAATTACATCGATATATACAGTAATTGTTGGGGACCAAAAGACGATGGAAAGACATTTGGGAAGCCTGGTAGACTTGCACAGGAAGCATTGATGAGAGGAGCGTTGGAGGTTAGTGGTTATAGCATATTAGATATACATTCGTCGACATAACCTTTGTTTATATTGAGGTTTTGGTACGAAGGCTGTAGTAATAATTTGCAAAGCGTAGTTAATGCTTCTAATAGACGCCCCTAAAAATACTGAGTATCTAAACCAACCACCTTTTTTAAACGCCTTAAGAGGGCGTTTTTAGAAACCATTAGGAATTAATTTGATTGATGATCCAACGATGTCAACTCACACTTAATATTACTGATAACGTCCTTGAAATGATGTTGTCACTAGCAACAAATAGGTCTGTAAATTAGTCAATTATTAGTCAATGTAATTCGTGTTTTTTTTAATGACAGGGTCGAAACAATAAAGGAAATATTTTTGTATGGGCGACAGGTAATGGTGGCTTGACCGATGATGATTGTAATTGTGACGGGTATACGACGTCTATATATACGATTTCTATCGGCTGCATCAGTGATCATGGTCTATCAGCTTATTATACCGAGTTATGCTCATCAACGTTAGCTGTTACTTTTAATGGAGGTTCTCATAGAGAGAAAGAAGAAAATAAAATGGTGAGTTGTTTGTCGACATGAGGCGTCTAATCAACGTCGTTATGACGTCATCTTTCGACGTTGTGTCGTTGTGTGTCTGTATGGTGAAAATAGTATTGGAGTTAATAGATGGTCACGAAATTTAAAGGAAGAATGAATGAAATCAACGATCTCGTAGCTGATTGGTTAATTCATACCAAAAAACAACCAATTTCAAGTTTGTTAATGAAGACACATTTCTTTTATTCTTGTGTTAACTTATTCAACCCTATCTGGACCGAGGGGTCCAGGAACCACCCCCTCCAGGAACCCCCTGTCAGTTGCTCTTACTCTCGAACGGTACATCCTTTGATGCGGATATTTTATAATCCAGAAAAACTATTTTGGAAAAATATTTCTATAATGGTGGCAGAACTGTGTACAGTAGCGTAACAGTAATTTTGTAATATTAATAAGGTATTCTTGCTTTATCGCGCTAAAAAGCATCTGATAACACCTACGACGGAGTTTAGTCAGTTATGGTAAGTACTAAAATATAGTTTCTAATGCCCTCTTCCTTTAATTTGGGGCATCTCCAATATTATAGGAGGGCGGATAAGATAAAAAAGAAAAATGCTGATTTCAAACAAGTCAGATAGGGTTAAAATATTAAAATTATTTGTGGAGAAAGCTTATTAGAAAGTGTGGGGTAAACAAAAATAAATTGCCATTTTGCTTATTTTTCAGATAACAACTGATTTACATAATAAATGTACTGATGAATTTAAAGGTACATCTTCGTCGGCTCCACTCGCTGCAGGTGTTATAGCACTAACACTCCAAGCAAAGTAAGTATACTTTAAAATAATTCACATGAAGAATAAATGTTATGGGATAGACTTCGTTTACTGTATATTAAAAACTTATCCACTGTTCTTAATTCTTTGGTAACGTGACATATAATCGGCGTCAAAAAGGCGTCGTTTTGACATGGAGACGTCGATGTCTCACCGTCGATTATAAATGTTGCTTTGTTATGAGGTGATGATTACGTTTTGTTTTTAGTCCTAACTTAACTTGGCGTGATATCCAACATTTGATTGTAAACACAGCGCAAGTAACTTCACCAGTAGATGAAGGTTGGATGGATAATGGAGGTGGTTTTCATTTTAACCATAAGTTCGGATTTGGCAGATTAGATGCTGCTAAGATGGTCGAAGCAGCTAAAAACTGGAAAACTGTTCCTAAGCAACGAATATGTGGAGGACCTTCAAGCAACTCAGTTCAGTATGTATATTTCATAAAACAACGAAAACGAGGCGTTCGTTGTTCAAAGTAGAACTTGTTACAACTTCTAGACGGAAGTTATTGCATTGTAACAAGTTCTATTTTGAGAAACGAGCGTCTCGTTTACATTGTTTTATTAGAAGATATATTAATTTATTACTAAGCATACTTTGTGTGTTTTCTATCAGGAACCATCTATTCGTTCTGCAATATGTTTGCCAGTAAACTAAATTTGAACAAATCCTACCAAAACTAAAAGAAAGGTGTGTTAACCTGCTTGCAATGAATTGATTTCTTTGGTAGGAGAATAATTCATTGCAAGCTCGTTGCTTCAACATTCTTATCGGTAGGTTGTATTGTTAACACAACCCCCTTACTTTTTAAAAACCTAATATGAGATTATAGGAAACGACGAAGTACTTAGTTTACTAGTCTCTATAATATTAAACCTATACTGCCCAACGAGGCGACTTACTTTTTTAATCTTCTTTAACTTTTTAGGGAAGTTCCAGCAGGTGGAACACTTTCAATAACAATTGATACCATTGCATGTGAAGGAAGTGAAAAAGAAATTACAAAACTGGAACACGTGACCTTAACCATCTCGTTTCAACATCGACGACGAGGTGACGTAAGCATTGATTTATTTTCACCAATGGGAACACGTAACGAAATGTTGTCAACACGTCGTTACGACGACAGTGATAAAGGACTTCATGATTGGACATTCATGACGGTTCATAATTGGGGTGAAAATCCGAAGGGTGTTTGGACGTTGAACGTTACAGATAATATTTTATCGTTAACAAGTAAAGGATTTAACTTGAATGGATACTTACAACACGATACAAGTAAACAAGAACCTGATGTTGAAGATCTGGAAGAAGAGGTATTTATTCGTTTTATTTCCTTGCGTCACTCGGAATCAAATCTGCGTCACTTAACGTCTGCACAGACACCCATTTATCGCTTTAATGCCTGAATATTAGAATGACGTCTTTTCAGCGTTGAATAGACATGTGGAGCCTCGTGTAAATCAACCCTTAGCTTGGACGTTTATGCACGGTACATTATGAATGTCGCTTTCCTCTCGGTCTGCTAAAACATAAGCAAAAAATTAATCCAAATAGCTTGGACGAATCTTTTTGTCGGTATTTGTACGTAGGCTGAGATATTAGATCGAGGTATATTAACATAGGCTAATTACTGATATTTAATGACACGTAACTGAATTAGCCGGTAACTTAAATTGTCCCCACACTAAAAAACTATTATGAAACCTGTGCCCAATCTCAATTTTAGATTTTTGTAATGAAAAACTCAAATCTAGACCAAGTTCAACAAACAAATATTCATGCATGTTCTCTGTATTCTTTTAGGTGATAGACGATGAAAAGAAAATGAAAGATCTGGAAGAGCGTAAAAAGAAAAAGAACAAAGAACGTGCAATGAATGGTGGAAAATCAGCTTTGGATGTACCTTATCCAGAAGGAGTTCGTAAACGTAGTAAAATTAATACGTATCAAATAAATAAAGATGAATTAGATGAAGATAAAAGTTTATTAGACACTGGTAAGTATAATGTACCGACATGTGACGATCAAAATCCCTGTGCTATCTTTACTGATGAGTGAATAATTCCATTTATATACTCTGCTCTTTCTATACTCTATATGACGACATCATCAAGACAAAACAGGTGGCGCGAAAAAACATGCCAAAAAAAAACATTCAAGCAAAAATAAGAAGAAACCTTTTCTGATTTTTTTTTTACCACCTGTTAAATATTTGGTTGTTAGGAAAAAAATATCCTTAGTTAGCAAAAAAAACTTTGTTTACAAAACGATCCTAGATAAATTATAGGAAAAACTCAAAAATGTCTAGTCGTATAAGCCATTTATTCAGAAATTAGGGAGGGGATTCTTTCAATCCCTCCCCCTGTAGAAAAGATAGTAATCATCATGTTGCTCGACATAACTCCGACTTTTGACGTATCTAGTCTGTCAGAAATATTTAGCAGCTGCACTATACTTTGAATCTTATAATTAACTAATTAATTAAGATTAATAATATAGCCCGATAGACGTCAAAACAACGTCGTCGTCGATTTGACGTTTTGACGTTGTTTCAAGGTTGTAGCAACACTGAGCAGGGGCGATATAAAGACAATTGGCATGAAGTTTATTTAACATTTACACGTTGAACACATATGCATTAAATTTATTGTAACATTCGGAAAATTAGTTTAGCTGCATAAACATGGCGGTAAATAACAGAAGAACAACGTGGTCCAACTTTCTTAAAACAATATGCGATCAACTATCTGATATTTATTGAGCATTGTTTGACCATATTAGCAATCCTTTCCAGGTGGAAAAAGGTTTTTAGAAGAATCTCTCTATATTTCATCTTTTCAAACTATGCAGATTTTAAAGATTATACGAGCTGCGTAAACCCAGGGCGGTCACTCTGTAAGAAAACAAAATAAGCGTTTTTGCCTGCTAAATGAAAATAATTAATAATGTAAATTCACTGTTTGCACTGTATTAAAACATTAGAAACTTCACCACACAGTTTCCCAATCCTAGCTGGATGCTTCTTATTTCGAATGGTCTTTAAGGGCTGATTTCCACGAGGCGAAATATTCAACGCAAAAACCAAAAGAAGACATTCCATTGGTAGAAATTGACACACGATTTGTGATGTCAATTTCTACCAATGGAATTTCTTCTTTTGGCTTTCACGCGGAATTTTCCGCTTGATGGAAAGCAACCTTTAAAGTTTTTTTGCGATCCAAGCTTATTACCTCTCAATAGCATGGTTTTTATTTTTACTTTTAAGGCGTAAAAGCTTATTTTGTTTATTCGCTTACCAGAATAGCTGTTTGGGAGTTACAGAGTTTGCGATTTTACTGCAAAATACAAAAAAAAAAAATGAATGTACATTAGATTTCTTTGGATTGTAATAAGAATAAATCAACCCTGGGAACGAGGCTGGAAGTAGACAAGTGTTTTTATAAGTTGATTAGTTGCTGCCATGTCTGGAGGGAAGATGCGTTTCGATTGTTCATTTTCATTGTTTATTTTTTAGACGAGCAAATTAATTCATTGTTACATGACACGGAGAAAAAGACCGTTGTTACCGATAGCAACGACGGTGATGTGTCGTTAGAAAGTACTGAGTCGTATGGTAATAGTAACAGCGATGTTAGCGCTGTTGAAGGAGAAAAAATATTTGATTCTTCTGATAGTTTATTTGGTAAATCAACCGTGACCGATGAACAAGGTATAGATGAAAATAACCAAGTTTACGGTTACGATAGAAACTTTGCAAAAATAAAGAAGAATAGAGATAATAAAAGAACTTATCAAGACGCTAGAGTACAAGTACAAGAAGAGACTGGCTCCCAACGTGTACAAGTTAGCAACGGTTTCCAAGAACCTTTCTTACCAGCTCTTAGCTCTAATGGACGAGTGAGTTCTGGACAATTATTAGAGTGGAGTTTAGTATTTTACGGAACAGGACCCGAGGAAGAAGATAATTAATACTAGTAGTTTTACAATTTAGTTTACCATATGGTTTACCATATTAATACAAGAGAAAAGAAGGGGAAACGATGAATAAGCAATAAGTTCAGTGTACAATTCAGAAGGTTGGAAAAACGATTAAAACTTGAAGATAAACTACATATCATATGAAACACAAAGTAAACAATTCTCAAAGAATATAAAAGATATAAAGATATGAAACTGAATATTAGAAATGATGTAAATTATTTTGATATATATATATATAGCCTGTGTAACATAGAGATCTGTTCACAGGCTACCATTGTTAGATGCTGTATATAGTTATATTCATACATGAAAATAATATGAATTTCGTAGCACACTCTCAAATATGAAGGAGAGTACTCTGCAATATCAAATATGCGCAGGTGAAGGGGGGCTTATTAATTATGGGCACATTTTCACTTCTCTCTCCCCGCTCTTATTACACCCCCCAAACCCCCATCCAGTTATTAACTTTTAGGAAATCCAATCGACTAGTAGTTCTTAGCTAGCTACCTGCTACACAAACCCTGGAGTTAGCGATAGTAAAGTATCATCAACCTCGATCCCAGAGCTTCTTCTCTCGAGAATTTCCACCTCTCTTTCCCACTTATTTCTACCCCTCCCACACCCTACCACCGCCGCTTATTTGATATTGCAGAGTACCGAGTCAACGATCTCGTAATTTGTTGGTTTCTTAGTACTGACCAATCAATTGCAGGTTCGTTTCACTCTTAACATAAAATAGTCCAAAGTTAACTTTGTACTATGGTTGAAAACCAATCCATGGTATCTGTAACGTGCCTGCTTTTAGAATGGCATGTATTGTAGCTTTGTAAAAGATGTTTTAATTTTTACACAAAATACGACCCGTATAAAATATAGCAAGGGGATCATACTATGAAACCAATTAAAACCATGAGTACCCTAAATGTCACGTGTTTATCGTGTACCTTGTAACTACGATAGTCTAAGGCTCACAATTATACATGATAATAATAGTGTGCACATTTTGTTGCGTGCACATAAAAGCATTTTGTGCAAAAAAATATTCGCGCGCTCCTGATTTTTTTTAACGTGTAAAACTGAATTATTTACACGCGCGTATGACAAGATAAGGAGTGCGAGTGGCACGATAAGGAGTGCGAGTGGCAAGATAAGGGATGCGAGCGACAAACTCGTTTTGTTTATAATTTTATGAACACTCCTGTAAAATTCAAAAATAAACAACCGAAAATCAACGTAAATTCTTAGCCATCTACAGAACCAAATAATTCCTGTAACTCCCATGCATAACATTAGGCTATGTTGAAATGTTAGCAGATGATTTTGTTCATATCGCTACAAATGCTAATTAAGGTAATCCAAGGAATCTGAATGATGAAGGAACTAAATTATTCCGTGGATCTCCAATGTTGTCTTAAATCAGATCCACTAATTTCAATATTCCAAGAAACACAGAGGAAAAGAATCAAGGAACAATCTTTTCTCTGCGATGAAGACCCACGGAACATTTTTGTTCCTCATCCATTTTCCCCAGGTTTCTTAGATTACTGAGTAAGAATTTGTTGCTGGAAATGTGTTGTTAATTTGCTTTGGTATACCAGGCATTCCACTATCTCATCTCAAGATAAGAAGAGAAATAGAAACAGTGTGTTATGTGCCAGATACACGAAAAGAATACAAAACCAGGACCAGAAGACCGCTCACTCTGGTTCCGCGTGAAAAGATTTTGCACACAAGCAAAGAATTTTAAGCGTTTATAGATTATACATGTGAGTGTATATTTGTGCGCGGGCGTAATCATTTCGTGCGCTGCATTAAATACCTTCGGAGCCCATCGTAACTTTGATAATTCAGCACTTTTGTAGCCTACAATTTTGACCTTTCGCTTCTGCTTACGGTCTACACACAATGCGTTATATTCTTATGTGACCGGGTTATCAAAAGAGAATGGTGATGACAACATGTCCCACGTGACAGTAAAATAAATCCAAGATGGCGTTGACAAAAGACACGAAGCGGCGTTCCTTCTACATCTGGTTGATTGTGCCTTCGTGAGCGGAAAGATGTTAATTTCCATTTTCAAACGGAATATACATGTTTTATGGAATGCTTCTAGAAGATCTCTACAGATTTATTTTGTCCCTTGGTTGAAATGAATCCAG
>JAULBZ010006500.1:0-12337 GCA_032360805.1 Neoturris breviconis | reverse complement strand
GTAGCTTGAAATTTTGAAAGTCACTCCTCCACAGTGATTCTTTCTTCTAATTTTGACCATGTTGAAATTTATAGTTCATTTATACGTATATATCAAAACATATTATTCAAGCCTGAATAGAACTGCTGAACATCACATGTAGAGGAGTGCTATTAAGCAGAACAATATGAAAAACACTCCTCCATAGCAGATATCTGGTTTTGAAAAGTACTGAGTTAATTATTTTTCAAATGATTGGAATTTTTTAGCTAATAACTTGTTCAAAGTCTGCAGTAAAGACGCTAGAACATCATCAAACAACAAGTTGTTCTAGGGTGTTGACTTTGAACAAGGTTTTTCCCACTGTGTAAGTTTTAACTTCTTTAATAACTATAAAATAACTGCTCTCAAAAATAAATTGGGCAATTCGAGCAAAGCCTGAAAATATATGAGAAGAAGAAAACTATATTATAACATTCCTACATAGCTGATGTTTAGCGGTTATTTTCAAGACGAGCAATTGTCTATTTTTTCAGTAATGATCCAAATCCATTGCAAGAGGAGTGCTGCCATGGTCAACATAGATTCCTGAAGCTATGCTTAAATAAACAATCCTCCACAGTGATTATTTTGCACTCATTTCAATACTGGTTTTATAGCAATTATAGTATGATTATGATTTACTGAAGTTAAAATTGATTGGTTCACTTGTAGAAAAGCAACCAATGATAGCAAGTTTATTGAGACTCTTTATGTCCACCAGATTATATAAATCCAACTGTTGGCTCTTTCATCGAAAATAAAGAGAGCAGCAAAGTTAAAATAATCAACTTTTTTGCAAAGGAGTTGTGTATGATTGAACTTTAAATAATAATAAATTAAAAAAAAAATTGCTTGGTTTTTCTTCACCTCACAAACATTTTTGTCATATAAAATCGTAATTATATCAAGCTTTAATTATGATTACAAATTACAAAATCGTCTATAGAAATTCATCTGCTCAAAATTATTACTCTGCATTTTTTATCCAGGATCTTTTTAGATATTATCTTTTAGTACTAAACCTAGAACGTTTAATAAAAATTGATACTGATCTAAAGATAGCCTGCCAAAAAAATGATTTTACTCAGATGCAAGCCTGAATATAACTGTCAGACATCACCTGTGGGGGAGTGTTTTTGAGTATAGTGTTCAGCTTAAAAGCTGAACACTATACTCAAAAATCACTCCTCCACAGGTGATGTCCGGCACTTATATTCAGGCTTGAGATGAAAACTACAACGGCTTAACTCAGTACACTATACTGAGAATCATATACAACACGTACAACAACAAAACAAAATAGAAAGAACACTCGCCAAACAATAAACAAATAGGTAAATAAACACATCATGAACAGAGTAAACAAACCAAAGAAACCAGAGGAAACATAAAGTAAAACATAGATAAGAATATTACGAAGGTTTTAGAAAGCTAAAACAGTAAACCATTAATAAAAAGAAAGATTATACAAACCACAAGTATAAAATATAGGACACAGTATTGACCTAAAAACCGCCAAAAAACAGTAAATAAACCTATGAAACTAAAGTTCCAGGTAAAACCAACAAACGCTAAGCAAACTATTCACATAATAAACCAAAAAAAAAACCCAAAGTTGTGTGTAAAAATGAATGAATACTATGTTTAAACAACTTCTACTAATATAGGACAAAAATAAAAAACTATTTATTGTCTCAGCATTATTCAATAAATTTACCCATATTCAAACAATTTTCTCCTCAAAAAATACAAATTAAATCTGTTTCTTATCACAGCATCCTACTAAATCTGGGCATACTAAAAAAGAGTAAACATTGAAGACTATACCTCAGCGGTAATAATAACGTTCCTCATGTGAAACAAATTTCTCCTAAAAGAGTATAAACATTCAGACTCTATATTACATAAACACTACCGATGTATAATAAATATTTCACAGTCATTTCCTGAATGAAAATGTATTATTTTGGTAGCTTGCTAAAAGAATTTAAATTATTTTTATAAAGATGTCATTAAGAGAAACTTTATGTTTATTATAAAGGCTAGTTTACACTATAAAAAAAATTATTTCGCTTTTTAACATCATTGTTCAGTGCTTGAAAAAGCCTTCTGTAGCTCGCTTGAATAGAAACAACTTTGATGTGAGATTCTTACGTAAATAGAACATAGTTTCAAATCCATGTGTAAACTTTTCTTTTTTATAATAATAATACCGTAACATGAACCATTGCTAGACCAGGTAGCGAGAAACAAAACAACTGCTATATTATTACTTTTTAAAATATACAATGACGTGATCTAAGGATTAGTACTCTATTTGACTGTAAAGTTAATGAGTTAAAATTTATGAGCATATGAATCATAGTTTTGAGCACAGATTTAGATTTGAACTATGATCAAAATCGTCCCCTACAGTGATTAATCATTCTTAAAAATCTCTCCTACGTAGTGATTATTTACTCTTACTTAGCTAGTGTTCATATAGAAAATCTAAACATCGACAAAATGCATTACTTTTTCTACAGACACCGACAAATCAGCATTTTGTTTTAATTTCGATAAGTAAATACAGACATACCTATGACCCTGTATATACCATGTAATGTGTATTAAAGGTCAGTGTTCAACTGCTGGTCATCACCGTGGAGTAGACTTTTTAGAATTATTTTAGCCAATTTGGCTGAAATCTCTGAAAAATCTCTCCTCCACAGTGATGACTGGCATTTATTTTAACCCCTGAAAGATGGGACAATCTCAAAAGTTATTTTTCTTAAAAAAAGAGTTTGAGTAACTAAAGATATTGGTTAAAAGAATTGTGTCAAACAAACAAATCAAAAACAAATCAAAAGGTTACTTTTAATGCTTCTTTGATATGAAGAAATAAATCAACCGCAAGATTACCTAATAACCATCATGGAAGAACGATCTTTTCGCATAGCTTCCAGCCGACATAAACCTCAAAAATCCCTCCTCAACAATGATTACCTACTCTCTTGTTTTGTTTAACTCAATGCTCTTCCTTATGATAATGAATCAATAAGAACAATAATCACTGTGTAGGAGAGATTTTATGTATCTTTATACTTTTAAGTAGTTTTTAGAGCATGATTCAGGGATCTTTAAAGATTAAATTTAAGTTCTGAAATAAATCCATAGTGAGTGTGAACAGGGTTTTATTAAAATATGATATATATTTTAGGTATGACATAGAAACAATTCCAAAGGAGTGAGTCAACTTACTACGATTCTGAAAAAACATTAATACAAGATATCAATTTTCAAATTACTATAGAAAAAATATACCAGTATATACTTTTGATTATTTAAAAAAATATTGAAAAGTATTATTTTTGCACAGCCTAAAGCTATGTTCTAAAATAATTTCTCCACAGCGATTAATTGCTCTTTTGGATACATAATTTAACAGAAGAAACATAACAGTAGCTTGAGAATTGATTAGTCCAGGTTTATACAAGCTGGATGTGTCACATTATCATGAGCAGAATTAACTTTTTTGACCTTTCTATCAATTTAGAAATATGTGGTCTCTATAAATCCTTCTAATATCAATAATATTTTATAGTGTTTGAAATAGAACAAATAATCACGGTGGAGAGCTTACTAGCCTTAAACAATGCACAAAAACCACTCCTTCTACATAGATTATTTGCTCCTATCCCAAGCTTTTATGGATAAAAATATAATTATTCATGGATATTACCTATGGAGGAGTGTTTCTTGTACTCAAAATCAATCATTTACAGGTGATATATGTGATATATACCTCGATTATTTTCAAACTTAAAATATCTATGTGACAAGCCGCAAGTACAATATTTACTTTAATCTGTGGAACAATAATGTTTTAGCATAGCTTCAGAATACTATGCTCAAATATCCCTCCTCCACAGAGATGATTTAATGTTATTTCAATTACTAAACGTTAATGTAATGTAAGAGGGAAACAAACTATTGATAGATACATATATAACTAGATAAACGATATACACATAGATGTCGAGTTAAACAAAATTATTACTCAGGGGTCAAAATAAGGGTAATTAATCACTGCGAAGGAGGGAATTTTAGCCTTGCTTCATGCTTTGTAGCCTAAAGCTATGTTCAAACATCACTCCTCCACAGTGAGTATTTACTCTTTTTGATCACCGTTACCGATTGGTTTACTCACTACTCTTTTGCATAGATACTACCCAATGAGCAAAAAACTTGCTCAAAGTCCATGGTAAAGATGCTATAACAAAGTCATCCACATTCTTCTAGCATCTATACTGCTGACTTTGAACAAGTTTTTGGCCACTGGGGTACGGTCTCCACAATTTGTTTAAAACTATCACTCTACTATATAGTAGATTTATAAAAGCTAAACAAAAATATGTAATGGTTCATTTCTACCTGGTTGTCAATTTCTACCAATTAAATATCTCCTTTTGGATTTAGCGCAAAGTTTTTGTCTCGTGGAAATTCACCTTAAAAACTATGAACAACATATTGTGTTTGATTTCCTATATAATTATGAAATTAAACTATACAAGCCTCAATGAACTGCCAGACATCAACTGTGAAGGAGTGTTTTTTAGTATAGTGTTCAGCTTTTAAGCCAAACACTATACTCAAAAAACACTCCTCCACATGTGATGTCTGGCAGTTATTTTCAGGCTTGGTATATATAAGATAAGGTAATTCAGTAAATAATAGACAGATTCTATGCACGTATATATATGGTGATCTGCAAATACTGATCAAATTTCCAAACAATAAGTAGTCTGTGTTTCCAATATAAATGGAAAAATATTATTCTAACTGTAATATGTATAATTATACTCGGAAGAATGCCAAAGGCGTGTCAAAAGATCTTACTGATTAAGCTTTTCTAAAACAAATAAAAACCATGGAAGACTGTTGATCATTCTTATAAAAACCAGAGATAAGCTAAACTCGCTATCAAGCATGAACATAACTGTCAGATATCACCTGTGGAAGAGCGTTTATGAGTATAGTTTTCAACACTCATCCACAGGTGATGTCCAGCAGTTACATTTTTAAGGTTTGAATATATAGAAAAATCCTTTTTCGAAATTTTAATAAATTCTAAACTTAATAAATATTTTAAAATATTTAGTGAAATATAATGTACAATATATACCAAGCCTGGTTGTATATATATGACCTGTGGAGGAGTGTTTTTGAGTACAGTTTTCAGCTTTCCAACTGAAAACTATACTAAAAAAACACTCCTCCGCAGGCAATGTCCGACTGTTACATTGATGCTTACATACCAGTCAAAACAACAAGTTTCATTTCAAGCTGTAATAATCTGTCTAATAATTGCTGCTCATTCACAACAACATTCTTTATGCTACGAAAACTAACAAGTAAATATAAAAGCGATCAGTCATAAGATGCTAATGAAAACTTTGTGTGTTTTTAATATATTTCTGTTGACAAAGAACTTTATGCATTGTGAATGAATTTCACAATTGATATAAAAATAAGTTAAACATAGCTTGTTTTCATTTACTCAACCTGGTTCCTACTGCATAAATAACTTATATCGTGATTGACCTGGTTTATATTTGATAATAAACGTGCATTGTTGTGCTGATTGGCAGAAAGTGTTCATATGAAAAACACTTTCTTACACATTGTGAAGGGGCGATTTTGAGTATAGCTTCTGACTATATACAAAATCCCTCCACCATAGTGCTCTTACTTTTGAGTACTGATTATAGTGTGAAATATAACTGTTTATATGGCTCCATAGGAGTCTTAACGCTTGATTCTTATTTCAAGTTTGCTTTTATCACACCTGGAGATTGATTTCGAGAAGATGAATTGAGTGACACTAATAGCTTATTAAATTAATAAGTATCAATTGAAGCAGATACTCAAAAATAAACGAAATATTATGGTGGTTTTAATACAGTAAGAGTAAATAAACGCCTGAACCTAAGTTAAGCTAACAATCTCTCCTCCACAGTGATTACTTAATCTTATTTCAACCACAGTACTACCCACTGAAAATATGATGTCAGTTTTCAAAATAAGATCAAATAATCATAGCCAGTAAGTCTGCGACAATGCTCAAAACTCTCTCCTCCTCTGTAATTTATTTACTCTTATTTCGAACACTGATATAATATTTCCTATAATATAATTTACTTCAAGTTCTTTTCATTCCTTTTGTGACAACCAGGCTTAAATTTATATTTCACAAAGAAATTATAATATCACTGAGTAAGAAAACAAACAAACCATAAAACAAACAAAATGAGGATGGAGATTTACTCATCATACATGTATTTATTCAAGCAAGAACATAACTGCTGGCCATCACCTGTGGAGGAGTGTTTTTAGCATAGTATTCAATTTTGGAAGATAAAACTTATACTTAAAATACACTCATCCACAGGTGGTGTCAAACAGTATAATATTATTCTTTCTTTTTCCCTGTGTAATATATAAAATTGATAAAAATTGTTGTAAAGTGCAATGTGCTATCTTCTTTTCGATAAAACAACGTACATATATAAGTAAATGTAAGTTTATTAAAAACTTTTTACTTTATACTTTACATGCATAGCTGATAAATTAGCACAACTGAATTCAACCACCAGATTTTTAGTGATCTTCCAAGTTAAGCCGGATTTCCAATTAAAATATTAAAATGTGTAATGGATAAATATATACCATAATAGTTAAATTTGATTGGCTTACATATGTACTGTAACGTAACACTAGGAGAACAAACAAAATAATAATTAACCAACGAACCACCAATCATATTGTTTATACGATAAGTTATGTACTGTATATGGTGGAAATCTGTCTATACAATATTCACAATCTACTTTTTCATATATGAAAGTCAACTTTCTCCACTCACCATGAAGTCCACCGTTTGTATCAAAGAAATATATATCTTCTATTTCCACCTTCTGTAGCCTCTTTTATGTTACATATGTACATAGATTAATGTTCTGTAAATTTATATATTCTGTGTTACAGTAAGGGATTTTTTTTAACTGATTATAAAATTTCAATAATCAGCTTGTGGCAATTTTCTGGTGCACTTACATTTCTCACTAACTACTTTTCACAAACTTTAATTCCCAATATTTATGGAACACTGTGATTTAAATTAAATATATGGCAGAAAATTCAAGATCAAAGGTATACGTAAAGACTACTACTGTGTTCCAACTTTTGGCATTTTCTGACATACATTTTCTGACATTTGTTTGGCATATATATCCTCACATTATCAGCTGACACCATCTGACATTTCCAGGCTTTGTCTGACACTTTCAGACATTATTTCACACATTTCTGATGCTTTTTGACACAGCATAGACACATTCTGTCTGGCAGAATTATGGATGCTGCTTTTCTTCCATATTTGACACTTTTATAGTAATGTAATGTGAGCAATATAATTTATACAAATATAACCTTAATTACAGTAGAGCATACAATTTTAAACTCATTTCCACATTGCATAACCCCAAAACTAATGTTTATATATTTTTTAGTGAGAACAGCATGGAGTAAATAATATTCTACCAAATGTCTGTTCAACTTCACCACAAGTAAAGTGAGACCCGAATTAGCCACCTCCATCGGCGATCGGATAGATCATCTCTCTTTGTAAAGTGTCCAGGCATTAGCATTGAGAGTGGGTATACACTGCTGATGAGGGCAAATTAGCCCGAAACGGCATCCAGTGTTCCCCTATCTTGTCTCCGGATGAATTCGAGCATGTGCAATGACATTTATTATATATAGTAAATGTCATTGCGCATGCTATATATTTCTAACTTGAAAAAGACTTTGTAAAATGTCGAATTATCGTTCAAAATAAACTTGTGTTATTAATTTTAATATACTTCATACATAACACAACACATTCACTGGTTTTATTGTAAATATATTGTGTATATATATATACGTTTGAGAAAATTATGCAGAATGTGAGCTCCATTGTCTTTTTAAAATATCCATTGCATTTTTGTAAAATTGCATAATTGAACTCTAATAGTGAATAAAAGGTACGGTATTGAAAGTAGCCCACTAAACCAAGTGAAAGTTTTAAACCAAAGCACATAAATATGATTTGCATACGCACATTATACAGTGTTTAGAATATGTCCCTATTAAGAGGGTAAAGTTTCAGATCCAATAAAGAATTGGAACATAAATTTAAGGTATTTCAGGTAAACAATGGATAAGATTATGTCAAGTCACTTTGGAGGAAAGTAGTGAAATTCAAAATTCCAAAAATCACTCCTCCACAGTGGATATGGATTGCATACACACATTTTACACACCAAAAAAAAATATATTTCGAAATGTCCCAGATGTTCGAAGTTCGAACTTATGTATTTTTTCAAAACAATGAAAACATTCAGCCAGACCAGAAAAGAGAGTGAACGAACCACAATTATATTATATACTCGTCACAGCATCGAAGTAAGAATATTCTGTATACTAAATAATACGAGTAGCTATTTGATTTTGATCGATTAAGTATTCTTTCCGAGGTAGGGATAACATCATTAACAAACTGATGAATCAGGAGTGTGGCTACTTTGGATATCACTTTCCTACATGTCTTTTAAGGAAACTTGTAACTCTTTTGCAACAGCATAAGTTTAATAATAACATTCTGTCACTTTCTAAAAACAGCATCATTTCTAGATTCAAAAATGCAGTCGTTTTATAAAAATGTGCTTTCGTTTTATAAAAATGTGCTGTCGTTTTATAAAAATGTATTGTCATTTTATAAAAACGAGTGGAGGTTTAATGGGGTTGTTTTAGTAAAACGTGTTTGGGCCTTTTTCTCATGAAACATCACAAAGAAATGTACGGTCCATAATGAAATGATGCGAGACTGAATTCTGTATTCCATCAAGAAGTATGTCACAATATAAAACTGAAAGAGTAGGGTTTTTTTCAGGACTTTCTTGACACTGTTATAAGGAGGCAACAACTCAAACTTAATATAACAAGGAAAATGTGTATCTGTGTCATAATTATATTGCCTCCTGGAAGGTTGTTTTCAATGTAAATCCTGCTTATACCACTAATAATATGCCAAAGTAGTTGTTCGCCAGGATAATTGTAGTATTAGAAAGTGTAATAAACTCAATATTTTACAAAAAAGAAGGCAGCCAAAAATGCTGAAAAAAAAATTTGAACAGCTGGTTCTATAAGGCTAATTTAGGATAGCAATGTTTTTGTAACAAAAAATTTAGAATAAGTTAGTAGACAATTTATAACTTTCTCTGTTGAAATTAACACATATAAATGAACACCAATACTTACATCTTTCCACATTTCATATGGTAAAACGATAGAGAAAGTGAGATGTGTTAACACAATACAAGGAAAGTGAAAACGTAACACAGTGGGTAAAACCCACAGTAAAGTTGCTAGAGCAATGTTTTTCTAGTGTCTTTACTGCAGACCTTGAACAAGTTTTCGTTCACTAGGAATATACACGACATCTAATTATATTCTGCCAATACGGCAATGTATTATCAATGTCAAAAATATAAATACGTTGCAATGTCAAAAAGATGTCTTTTCAACATTGATAAGGCGCCGCATCTCAATTGGGCATTTAATACCACAATTCTTTAGCTTTAAATAACACCACCCGTCAAACCAAGCGAAAGTGAAACCTAGCATATACGGATATGATTTGCATACATCATACACCATAATTCTATGCATACACTATATAAGAATGTTGTAGTGTTTCTATTTTGTCATGGTGTATATAGGTCATATATGTTATATGTATATATCGTGTATGTATACATTATGATATATGTGTTAGCTATACCGTAAATCCTCTAATAAACACACCCTACTTTTTAGCGCATCCCTCTAATTAAGGCCCCACCTTTGTTTAAAATATTTTTATAAACGCCCCCTCTTTTAAATGCCTCCCTCTAATAAACGCCACTCTCTGAAAAGGGACTTTTTCAAGTTTTTAATAATTTATTAAAAAAGCGGAAATAAAACATGTTAAGGCTTTTTTCTTTCAAGTGAAAAAATATTTCCTTGCATATTGCAAGTTAGCGTGCATCAGAATTTCTATTATGGTTCTTTCTATAAAAGAAATAAACGCCTCCCTCTTTTAAACGCCCCCTCTAAAAATCAACAAATTAAATAAATGTGCTGGGCATTTATTAGACGATTTACGTACTCAATATATATATACCTATATACCATATATATACCTATATGCCATATAACTTATATGCTTAATGCTATAGAACCTATGGTTTCTCTGTAATCATGGTTTCTAATAGATTTTAGTTAAAATTTAAAAATGAAGAAACAACAGGCGGTAGATAAATTTTGTATTATTTCTTATTATATTTCTAATGCACATTGGAAATAATTAAAGTTAAAACGTGTCATTAATATTGTTTCAAATATTGAAGTAGGAAGATTTCCAAAATAAAATTGAAGAAACTTGGATTCTTAAAAGTTTCTAAAATCCCTTATCATTTATTACATTTCTCCAAGTCGTGAAGAAGAAGCTTCCCTAAATTAAAAATTGGATTCCAAAAGAATTCAAGGTCAAAGTCTTAAAAAACCAAAATATTCTCGTCTACAATTCTCCCTTATGATTTGGGCATACAATTTTACTGAATGTGTTCAAAACCTCATAGAATTAAAATTTTCAAAGACTCTTTAACCCTACCGGGGGGGGGAGACTTTGTACCACAACCCCCTAAATTTCCGTATAACTCCTGATCCACTTATCGTATTAGGCCCAAATTTGGTGACTTTTCACGTCACTGTATTTAAAAAAAAATTTCAAGAAAATTTTTCTACAAATTTTGTCAAAACAGACCCAGGACCACTTTTGGCCTTCTGGACCGGAATTTTTTTTTTTTTTTTTTAAATTCGGTATTATTTTAGTCTACGAGGCATCAAAAAGGCTTTTTATTATGTAATAGTTGATAAAACATTCATAATCACAAAATATAACAATATAATTAATTGTTCTAGCTAAATTTCCATTTTCGCCTTCCAAGTCAGGTTTTCACGGGTACTGCGGTTGGACACTCTCTGCATAAAATGATGACGTTTGCAAATTTTTTGTTACATTTTCGGAAAGTAGAGAGCCTGGGGTATATTGTGACCAAGTTTCAAGTAAAACGGAGCAGTAGTTCGGAAGTTATTGGGGTGTGGTACATGGTACCCTTCTCCCGGGTTATTAGACCCCCGAAAAGCCCGGGTCTTATAGGGTTAAAGGTACTAAATTATGCGGATTTCGTTGTTTTTAAGCCATCTCAAAAATTTAATGCACCTCTCCAATACCCGCGAAGTTTACTATTCAGGCCATCGATGAATATAGTACTGACGTCATTAGTTTTGTTGTGACATCATCAGTGACACGTGATGGTAGAATGACAACTCTATCGATATTTGCTTAAAAATATTCCAGTATTTAAAATGTCAGATTACACGTTTGCAAGCAACAGTACTAAATTTCTCCCAAAAGTAAAAGCATAAAATCCGAAAATTCTTAAAACGGAGTGGGAGTGCTTTTTAGGTCAAACCCTTAAAACCCAAACATAATAAATGGAAATGGGTGTTTTTTTATCAAAACAGGAATTTTACCCCCTCAATCTTTGCAGAGTACCGCCTTAAAAACCTTGCCCACAGGTCAGATAGGGTTACTCTTCAAATTTCTTACAAAACTGTCTACTATCTTCTACAAAAAATCGTTTTCAATCCTTTTTCATGCTTGTTGTGAGTGAAGACAATATATTTCGTTTTGCCATGCGATATTTTGTCGGAACGACGTTGGTTAATGTCGCGTGCCACTGGGAAGTCACAAGAAATACAAGAATTCAAATTACAAGTTCGATATTTACATAAAATAATCAGTTAAAAACAGAAGTACAGTAAATGACCGTTTTATAAATTAATAGATCGATTTTTACCCTATCCAGGAGGGGCGTTTAATCTTAGTTCTTTATATTTACTATTTGGTTGTGGAGTAGTAATCTGACTGAAAAGCCCTTTCCATAATTTTGGTGGAAAATAGTGACATCTTATATCGCATTTCCTGAAATTAGCGCCCGATCGCTTATAAAATTGGTTCTAGGGTGGGCGCTAATAAAAATTATTTTAAAATTTGCTTGGGAGATCACTTTTTTTTCTCGTTATTTTACATTTGGGCGTTCAACATTTTTGTGAAGTAACTAAACTTTATGGCTGACAGCATTTTTTCTAACTTGCTTATGACATCACAAGTTTACTAAAATTACTG
>JAULBZ010006499.1:0-12338 GCA_032360805.1 Neoturris breviconis | reverse complement strand
ATTACTTAACTTTATAACTATGGAAAACCACAAAATAATCTTGTAACACGACGCGGCTGCAAACAGCAAACAGCGACGGATGAAACCAAAAGAAAGACAGAGCCCTCGTGCGCACTGTTATATGCTAGAGACGAGCAGCCCGAACGACCACTCTAAAATGGTACCGCAGATGCGAGATCTTGTATACGGTACCCCGGACGTGAGACCTTCGTAATTAACAGCGGTTAAGGAACTTAACCTACTATTTTACAAAAAAGGAGGCAGTTAAAAATCCTAAAATTAAGAACTGTATGTACATCTACTATGTACTATGATATTTCTTACTGAATATTTGTTGAAAGACATGTTTATAGTACATGCATGATATAACTGCCACACATCACCTGTGAAGGAGTGTTTTTCACCTTAGTTTTCAGCTGCAAAACCTAATACTACATAAAACTTCTACAGGTGATGTCCAACAGTTATTTTCAGGCTTTTAAAAATTAGAATTGTTATCTTGCAGGGTTCTACATTGAATTTGTTGACTTGGAATGACATGAATGAACCATCAGTATTCAATGGTCCTGAAATTACAATGCATAAAGATGCTATCCATTATGGAAACTGGGAACATCGTGATGTACACAATTTGTACGGCATGTATCTTCATATGTCCACTGTTCAGGGACATCTTCAACGTTCTGAGGGAAAGGAGAGAGCTTTTGTGTTGTCCAGAGCATTCTTTGCTGGTAGTCAGCGGTATGGTAAGTAAATAACAGGCCTCTGAATTCACGTCGACATTCCCCTGTGGAAGAGCATCTTTGGAGATTAATTTGCAGACTGTTTGCTGCAAATTACCCTTCAAAGATGTTCCTCCGCAGGGCAATGCCGTTGTGAATTCGAAGGTCTGGAATAACATTTTTCAATAATGTGTGACAAAACTTAAATTTACGGTATTGGGTTTCAAGATTTTGTGAATGATTTCATACACAAGTCAGTGTTCAAAATAAGAGCAAATAATCACTGTGGAGAATTAGTTTTTTAGCATAGCTTCAGCTTTCAAAAATCCCTCCTTTCCCTAAAATAAATTTTTTCAATATTATTATTTTTTTAGAGTAAGTGAAATAGATTCTGATGATTAAAATTAATAATTTTAAGAGATAGATATGTTATTGTTTCAAAATGATTAGAAAAAATGTTTTTTTGATACGTATATAGTTCCTTAAAGTTTATGGAAGTTGCTAACAAATTAGATTTTTCTCTTGGGTATTAAGTGAAACTCATAAAGTAAACAACAATATGTTGCACCCCCCTCCCTCCTAAATGGGTCAACCCCTACCTAAAACAGTGGTACCCCCTCTAATTGCATACTATAGTTTAACTTTCCCTTGGTTTGGTAGGCTACTTTCAATACCGTACCTTTGATAAAAATCTATGCACATGGGTTATGCATTATAGTCTAAGCATTATAACCTATGTATATAATCTATGCATACAGTATATGCATGTAACCTTTGCATAGTCAATGCAGCTGCTTATGTATACATATAGCCTATATATAGGGTATGGAATCGCATGCATACATTGCTATATGCTATGCATACATTTTCTACTACTCTATAGACAAATTTGTCTGTCTTGCACAATTTGACAGACCTCCAAGATTACCTTTAATTTACTTTTAATTTAGGTGTCTAAGCAGAAATATCACATATCAATGCAAGCAAACAAAGTTTATGATATGACAGAGAGAAAGGTAAGAAGAAGTTGGTTTTGTGCTTACCATTACTCTGTTTCTGGTTTTACAGATCCTTATTCCTGTGGATGAGTAGATCAAGTACTACACATGCCAGGAATGTATCCAGTGTTCGAATTAAGAGCAAATAATCACTGTAAAGGAGTGATATCGGATCAATGCTCAAAAATCATCTTACACAGTGATTATTTGTTTGCATTTCAAACACTGCATTCTCTTTGAATTTCTCTGCTGTAATCAAAGCACATTATTATGCTCACAATAAGGATTTGCTTAGTAGTTAGATCCACTTATACAGCTTAAGCAGTAGCTAACCACAGACTTCTTTAAAGGCAGAGTTGAAGAAGTGTTTTTGGCAAGTTGTTAATCACAGTGGAAGATTTTGTAACATTATCTGAAACTGTTTCTATTTCCTGAAATTATTTCTTTGCTTTCCCCAATATTACAAATTTTTTACTTTGACTTGCAAATACTAAGAATACTGGTAACTACTTTATAAAATGTGAAATATCGTCATATAAGCAGTGTTTGAAATAAGAGCAAGTAGTGAGTGACTTTTGAGCATAACTTTGTGCTACCCTTACCCCGCATAAAAGTGCACCTCTGGATATAAAAGGCGCCTACACCATTATCTCAAATAAAATCGCAGGGTCTTTGGTTAAGCAAAAAATAACAATTTTCGCCATAATTATTCCTTTTACTCATACAAGTTAAAATATCTTTTACTATAGTTTCAACTTTCTTTACTTTCCTTTGTATATTCACATGGCACGTTGAGCCCATTGTTTCTTTTGTTTTGTCTGGAACCAGTCAACTTGGCTGTTATTGCCGCACCTGAAAGCAACGCGAACATGCAAATCTTTGAGTGTGTCTGAGGAATATTCATGAATTTTAAGCATCACTTTCAGTCTTTTCTTGACTTCAGATAGCATCCCGTTGGTTCGAAAAATAATGGCACATGTGCCTTAAGCGACTAAAATTTCATTAATAAAAAAATCGAAAAAATTATTTTTCCTTGTTAATGGTGCATGCACTCTTATGCGGGGTAATAGGGTACAAAGCTTGAAGAAATATTCAAAAATCCCTCTTCCAAAGTTGTTATTTGTGCTTGATTTAAATAGTGCTGACTTGGTAAATTACAGTTTGCTGATATTTTTTTCTAGTTCTTTTGCAGTTTACACTGTTTTCAAGCAAGTAAACACATTGAGCAACAAATCCCCAAAACACCGGTTTGGTTAAGACATACAAGGTTTGCTTTCATGCCTGAATATAACTGCTGGAGACCGCCTGTGGAGGAGTGTTTAATAGTATTCAAGCTGAAAACTATACTCAAAAGCACTCTTCTACAGGTGGTGTCCAACATTTTACTTTTAGGCATGCTTTTGATTTCACCATTTGCTACCATTAGCTGTATAACATAAAACTCATTTTACTCAATGCTGCGTTCAAAATAAGAACAAATAATTACTATGGACGGAGGAGGGATTTTGGAGCATAGTATTAGGCTTTGTAGCTCGAAATTATGCCCAAGAATCACTCCTCCACAGTGATTATTTGCTTTGAATTTAGAATAGCATAACAGAACCTATTGTCTTGTTGTAAATTATTTTAAAAGTTACAACCGGTAGCTGATATATAGCCTAACACCCATTATCCAGGAAAATTCACAATTACATGCTTTACTTTTCTATTTGTTTTTAGTAACAAGGTTAATGTTGATTTTCTAAGAAAGGGCACAAAAATCCCTGCTAGTTCCTTTGACAGGTATATATAGGGCTGATTTCCATGAGGCGAAAAGTTTGTAGCGAAAGGAAAAAGAAGACATTCCAATGGTAGAAATCAATGTCACACAATGTTAATTTCTACCAATGGGATGTCTTCTTTTGGCTTTCACTGCTAATTTTTTTGCCTTGTGAAACTCAACCCTAACGATCTTGCAATTGATTTGTAATGAAATGAGGAGTTAATTGTCAACAAGACATACATAGCACCCTTTGCAGTTTTACAAGGCTCAAAGTAACTGTTGATCACCACCATGGAGGAGAGATTTTCAGAATATATTTCACCAATTTGGCTGAAAATATTCCGAAAAATCTCTCCTCTGCAGTGATGACCAACAGTTATTTTAAGGCCTGGGTTTATATTCAGGCAGTTAATCATGCGAATTTAGAGATATATGTAATAAATAAATTTAGAGACCTCTAATAACAAGTAGTCTATGTTATAAAATAGCCTATGTTTATAGGTCTGCTCTGTCTATGAGCCTTGCTTTTCTCTTGGTCCAAAAGAAAAGCAAACAAAAAAAAAACAGAAATAAAAGCAAGAGTGATACAGATAATTTAGTTTGGCAAATTGTAATAAACATGTAAATAATGAATAAAGATAATCAGGGTAATTTCTTTAATTTTGTCACCATTGTAATTTGCATATTAGTGATTGGTCCATGCATTGCTTTGATCTGTAACTTTTATTGGACAGGCTAGGTTATACTTATTAAAATACTATATACTTAGGATGGCTGAGTATGATGAGAAGAATAAATCACTGCAGATGTAAGGCGGATTTCCACTAGATGAATTTGATCGTGTGAATTCTAAATGAAGCCTTTACATTGGTCCAAATTGACATTGCCTAACAGGTGACATCACTTTTACCAATGTAATGGCTTCATTTAGAATTTGTGTGAGCAAATTTGCTTAATGGAAATCCACCAAAACAGCGAGTGACATGGTACATTCCGTGATCGAAGTAAATAATCACTGCAAAGCAGGGATTTTTGAGCATAGCTTCAGCCTTTACACCTTGAAATTATGCTCAAAATCACTCCTCCACAGTGATTATTTCCTCTTATTTGAAACACTGATATTCTTGTCATTCTTGCGCTCCTTCTTTTATATGTAGTCAATCAATTGCAATGCAAGTTGAGAAGATTAAATTAGAGGATATTGAAAAGTAAGTAATCTCCATACATCAGCATACATCAAATCTTATTGTTGACAGTGTTCCGCATTTTTGTAAGTAAGCTTCAGATGTTCCCAGTGGGCAAAATAATGTTCAAAGTCTGCAGTAAATACACTAGAACAACATTTTCAATATTGTTCTAGCGTCATTACAGCAGACTTTGAGCAAGGTTTTTCCCACTGGGTTATTACTATCAGAAAGCAACAGTTTTGGCATTATTTAACCTACTACCGCTTTGAAGTACAAGATTAACCTTCAATACAAAAACCTTTAAAAAACTTCTCTTGAAGTTGACTATTTGGTTTAATTTTAAGGAACTTGAAAACAAACCAATAATTATAACCCTGTAGGTACACAACGTCAGATCAATGTTGAAACAGCGTCAAAACGATGTCGCTTTAATATCATTTCGACGTTGATCTGACGTCGTATACCCAGTGGGAATATCCATAAGGGACTATCTTCAAATAGCAGATATTTTAGCAGCTTTAAAGAAGCCAAAATCAATACATTTATGAAAAAGTAACATACGATGAACAGTGGTAAGTCAATGAGCTTGCAATTGATTGGTTTCTTTGGTATGAAGAAACCAATCAAATGCGAAATCGTTGATTCAGCACTCTTCCCTTCAAACAAATTTTAGAGGTGCTCCCTAACATGCTTGGAAACAACTGCCTGACATAAAAACTGTTCTGGATATGAAATCTATACTGATAAACACGCTCCACAGGTGATGTCATTGATCGAAATAAGAAGAAATAATCACCGTAGTGGATTGCTTTTGCAGCATAGCTTCAGGTTATAAATCTTGAAGCTATGCTAAAAGATCTATCCTCCATAGTGGAGAATGTTGAGTCAATCAACTTTGATTAGCTTTCAAATACTTGCCAATTTTTAACTAAGTACTCTTCTCCACAATTATTATATTAAAACCTCGCAACAGTAGACACCTTTGGGAGCAAACATTAGTTCTCTTTGCGATGGAGGGTTTAAAAGTAACCTGGAGAAGTTTACTGTCAAGTAGAAGACCATTGTTGGACGTTTTCACTATATTATTGCCCCTCTCCCCGCACCACTGATTACGGGATATTGATTGGGCTTTATGAAATGTTGATTGACTTCCACTAGGCAAATAATTTGCTGCGAAAACTAAAAGAAGACATTCTATTGGTAGAAATTGTCAACGATTTTGCAAATTAAGTACTCTCCACCACAGTGCTAATTTAGAGATAGACTAATCAGTTTGAGTGTTTTCTATATTTTAGTGTACATAGTACTACTACTGATGAAAAATCAAACGAAATTGAAAATGAAGAATATAACATAACTTATCGAGAATCCAATGTTAATACTAAAGAATATAAGCCCAAGAAAACCGTGCTTCTAAATGAAAACATTCCAATAAAACCAACAAATAAAATTGAAGATATAGAAGAAGTGTTCAAAAAGTTAAAAGATATTTTTAAAGAATGGTTTACCCCTAAATCATATGAATTTATGAAGTCATCAGAACTACCGAACAAACATGTAAATTTATCTCTTGACATAACGAAAAATGCAGAACAATTTAAAGCAAAAGCGATTAGTTTCTTATCAAGAAATCCAGAATGGGCAGAAGAATCACATACTATTTCAAATACCAATCAAAATGAAAATGAAGATGATGATGAAGATGAGCGAAAATATGTATGTTTTACCCAACCTTGATCTTAGCACTTCCTCTCTCTTGACATCTTAAATCATTAGAAGGAAAGCTGGGATCGAGTTTGTATTTTATCTACTCATTGCTGCCACCCAATTGACTATATAGATAATGAAAACTTAATTGCTTTCATTTTAAGACTTAATAACTGTAGGGAGCATCTCCAATCGAACCAATCAATTACAAGCTCTTTGACTTGCTCTGTTTATCATTGGTTAATTTTTCATGAATGTATTGACTTTGGCTTCTTTAAAGCTGCTAAAATATCTGTTATTTGAAATGAATTTTGGAGATAGTCCTTTATTATAAACCTTAATGAATTTTATTATTAAAAATGTAACATATCTTATAATGAGAGGAGTGAATGTACATCTATGGTTGAGTTTCATTTCTTTTAACTTTTGCGGCACGTGAGCGAACTTTTCCCTAGTAGAAATCAATTGTTAGGAACCATCTCCAAAATTCGTTTCAAATAGCGGATATTTTAGCAGCTTTAAAGAAGCCAAAATCAATACATTCGAGAGAAATTAACCTGCATAGAAGAGGGTTAAGTCAACGAGCTTTCAATTGATTGATTTCTTTGGTACGAAGAAAGCAATCAAATGCCAGATCGTTGATCCAGCACTCTTCCTTGCAAACGAATTTTGTAGATGCTTTCTTACCTTCTCATTCTTGCCATTCCAATAAGAAGAGACATTTAGAAAAGAAATAGTTTTGATGACATCTAGACGTCAATACGACGTTGAATATACATATTGAATATACCAGCAAGGTGATTCTAAAAAAACTGTTGAATAACACCTTTGGAGGAGTGTTTTAATTAGTTTTTAATGTTACAGCTGAAAACTATACTAAAAACACTCATCCACAGGTGATTTCTGGCAGTTATGTTCAGACCTTTTTTTCTATTGTTATGTATCTAGTTACCGCCACCACTGTTTCCATCGATTGATTCAAGATCTCAAAATACCATACGAAGAAGAATAGTTAAAGAAAAAATACGTTCTAGGTGTGTACGACCATTATGTTTACTATGTGGGTCAATCTCAAAGATTTTTGAGATTCTCCCTTAGCTTCCATATTCTTGCTAAGAATGACAGTTCTTTTGGGGCTTAATGGTTCTTAAAATGTGCTTAGTTCCCTAACTTTTTTTTTCAATATCGTTCTCCCCTCTTAAATATGAGGCCACTACTAGGAGAGGGAGTACTTCTTTACCCTCTCCAGATCTTTATCATCCTCCTGATACACTCAGTTTACCTTATTAACCCTAAAACATGGTTGGAACCACTTTACTGAGATATTTGATTGTTTTTGTACTCATAATTTGTACATGAAATTCTGAACAAGCTGTTACTTGCCCAGGAGGCACACGATATCTTTGTTTTTGACGTTGGTTCAACGTTAGGGGGCATCTCCAACATACTTGCAGGGAAATGTGCTGAATCAATGATCTTGCATTTGATTTCTTCTTACCGAAGAAACCAATCGATTGCAAGTTCGTTGACTAACACTGTTCATTGTTGGTTAATATTTAGCCTACCGAACGAAGTTTAGATGGGCTATTGCTATACACTTTGCAGAGAAGTCTCCATTTTGATTTTGGAAAGCTTCCTTCCATTTTGAAATAACTTTAGTAATAAATGATTAGTAATTAGTAAATGGCAATACACAATTCAACATAAGAAGATATTTTTAATAAAATAATCTTATAAAAATATAATGACTCCCAAATCAAATTAGTAATATTATCATGACAATACACAATTCAACGGAAGAAGATTTTATAATAAAAGAATCTTATAAACAGATAATGAATAATAAAGAAAATATATTCTTATGTTACGTTGTTCTATTCTCTAGTGCTTTATAACATCATCTAGTAAAAATCATGGATTTATAAAACCTCTAGTAATAAGGCTAGCAAAACCCATCCTAAGTGTAAGGTTTATAAGTACATTTAGAACAAAATGATATGATGTGTAATGATGTATGATGTATGATATATAATTTGTGTATGCAATTCATATCCACTATGGAGAAGTAATTTTTGAGCATTGCTTCAGGCTATGATATAAAATTTCACTACCCTCCTTGATATAATGTTACCTTGATAAAGGTGTTCAAATTGTTTATTTGATCTGAAACTTCATCGACTTAATACGGACATGAAATCCCAAAGCCATGTAAAATTTGGGTGTTTATCCTTGATATGAAATTTCACTACTCTCCTCCACAGTAAATTGACATGATTTTACCTTGAAAAAAGTGTTCCAAATATCTTAAATAATTCAAATACTGTGTAATGTGTGTATGTAAATCATATTTTATGTGTTTAGGTTTAATTTTCACTTAATTTGGTTGGTTACTTTCAATACCGTACCCTATTCTCAAATGTATTGATTCTTACGTTTTTAAAGCTGCTAAAATATCTGCTATTTGAAACGAATTTTGGAGATTGTCCCTTAACCCGATACGAAAGTACTAATCATGAAAGTGTGTCTTCTATTTTTTGATAGCTTAGAAAGATTGCTACCTGTTTTCGATATGAGTAATTCAGACTTCGTCGAGGATGGTTTCTATCTGCTACTTGATACTTTCAGGTTTGTCATTATTCATTGGGTGATGTATACAATTTATTGATATTTTAATGTGTTAGATAACCCTTAGATAACTTTAATTAATGTCCTATGTTAATGAGTTATAATCTTGTTGCCTAGGGAGCATCTCTAAAATTCGTTTGCAGCGAAGAGTGCGGAATGAACGATCTCGTATTTTATTGGTTTCTTTACACCGAAGAAACCAATCAATTGCAAGTGTGTTGACTTAACACTGTTCCATCGTAGGTTAATTTTCCTCAAATGTATTGATTTTCGCTTCTTTAAAGCTGCTAAAATATCTGCTATTTGAAACGAATTTTGGAGATGATCCAAATATTATTCCTGTTAAAATTATATAAGATATTCAACATTTCACTATGGTCCTTTTGCATCTTATTACTACTAGAGTGCTGAATCAAAGGTCTTGCAATTGATTGGTTTCATATAGCCTGCATACCTTATTACGCGAAATTAATGCGACGTGGTATTTGACACAGCTAAAATTTACGTAATCATTAATTAACGCGGATGCTATTTTGAAGAAATAAACGTGAAAGCGAAAACCGCGAATAAGTACATGAGTCTAAGGGAGGATGGAATTCGATAGGTGGGTAAAGATGGAATAAGAAACGCTTGAATATGCTAATGATTCATGCCTAGAGTTTCTCTCATATATTTAAGGTTTTGTTAGTTTGTAGATGTAATAAAAACAGTTTTAATTGTTTGTTTTTATGGACTTTCCGTCCCTCTTATAGATTCTTTAAGATATTAAAACCACAATAACAACAAAAATACTGAACGAATACACGCAGTTTTAAATAACGCTATGTAATAATTAATTTTAATTAAGTTTTAATTAACGCGAAAATTTTCAATCTGCGTTAATTTCGTGTAATAAGGTATGTCATATACAAATAGCCTAATGCATGCCTATATACATATATCCTATAGCCTATGTATGTGTAGCATATATACATTTTAGCCTATACTTATGACATGTATACATATAGCCTATATACATGTAGTTTATATACATGCAGCTTATACCCACATACCCTATATACATATAGCATATGTTTATAATATATTCTCTATTATTAAAAACATATAATTAAGTATATCACCATGACAATATATGAAAGATAAAGCATAAAGCTGGATTTCCATTAGCGTAAAATTCCGCGCGGAATCCAAATGGAGATATTCCATTGGTAGAAATTGACGTCACACGTATATGGTGTATACATAGTACTATGATGTATAATTCCGTGTGCTTAGTTTAGCCTTCTCTATGTTTGGCGAGCCACTTTAAATACAATCGCTTTTGTTTAAAATATATGAGAAATCTTACAGAAATCAGGCCCATGAGCTTGTTTCTTGCTCAGGGTGCTAGATTTTAAAGAAAAATACGTATGGACAACGTTATTTTTTAATAGATGTTTTTAAAAGTTTTTAGTGCACCTTTAACTTGCCAAATTTTAGAATATTGATGTACAAAAGGCTGAGTTAAGAATCACTAAAAAACTAGTATTAAAACCGAGTAAGCGTTTTACTGAATACTGAATGCTGGATTATAAAGTGCGAAAATGTTACTAGGCTATTATAATTACTATCAATACAATTCCATGTGGCCAAAAACTTGTTAAATGTCACCAGTAACGACTCTAGAACAACGTTTTCAGCGTTGTTCTAGCGTCTTTACTACGGACTTTGAACAAGTTTCTGCCATCTGGGTTTTGCCTTTAATGTTATTGTTATTCTCAGATTCACCAGTAAAAATATTGTATTGAAGCCAAAGCAATGGTTGCTGATGACGTTGCTTCTTCTTAAAATGTAAGTATTTATTGCAACATAATTATTTTATTGACGTCATAACAATTATTTTACTCTATTGTTATCATTCTTAAAAGTCCAATGCAAGTAAATTTAGAACGTATTTGGATATTAACATCCAATAAAAATAAAACTGCGGTGTCTTCTATCTGATGGACGTGGGATTGTCGTCACAACACCGTTCCATCGACATCCTAATCATATTAAGGCAGATCTCCACTGATATGAGTGGATTCGTTCGCACCACTTCTAAACGAAGCTATTACATTGGCTGAAAGTGACGTCGCTTTCAATTAATGCAATGGCTTTATTTAGAATTTGCGCGAATGGATTCGCCTAGTAGAGATCCTTCTAAGCATGATGTGCGCTTAAAATAAAATTCTCCCGATTCACGTAAATATGACGTCTCTCAAAATCTATTTTCTTTTTCAAACTTTCCAATTTTAATTTTCTAAATCGTCAAAAAATATGGAATAAAAATTGTATTAACCATATTAAGCCTTGCCTTTATTGACTTGTGAATAGTCTGGGGGAATATAGGAGAATATTGCAGTGATATATGTCCTTGATCTCGTCCGTTCCATGGACAGAACACAAGCAAGGAGGAAAATAAAAAAGAAAGAAACCTGTTGCAACATTAAACAGTGATAACATTCTAATCCCCTTAATAAGAGTTTGGCCATTAATAACCGGTTACAGCTTTGACACAAAATGAACAAATATCAATAAAACGATGGTCTATGATACCTGCTCGTATGACGTCATAATGTTGTCTGGTCTGCAAAATGTACGTTCTAGTTTGTGAATTATGCAATGACGCCATAAATAGGCAAAATGTTTTGCAATCTGAAATTTATAGTAAAATCAATTAATCATGCAGAGTTGTGTACGGTGTAATGCCTAACTTACATGTATCAACAAATCCTGGAAATTAAACGTTTACCCCCAGGAACGTTACCAATTATTTTGAGTCATTTTTGCCAAATTATGCGCAATTAAATTTTGGAAGTGACAAAATTAAAGAAAAACAAAGCAAGAGAAAACGCTAAAAAAGAATAATCCTTATGAAAAAAACAAAGCCTCCAAGAGAAAAAGTTATATATAAAAAAAAAATATTGGGACCGTAATGCCCACAGCCATCCCTCCCCCACCCGTTATAACGAAGATTAAAATAAAATGATTCTTAAAGTTTTAATTCATTTTTAAAGAAGCTGTTCTTGAAAATTCCTTCATGGGTAGATATGTCCGAGAAATTCCAAGTGTTATCTGATAAAAATATCAACCGATACTTTAATTTTTACTAATGAATTCGAATCTGATGGCCATTGTCCACAAACAGTAGTTGAATGTCCATTCTGCATAATTAAGAACTTCGTGTTTGTAATTAATTAGTAACCATGGAACCAATTAACTTTGATTTCGTTGACCCTTTCACCATATAATACAAATAACTCAAAACTACCGTGGCTGATTTGGACCTTTTGTTTTTGTTTTATTGAAAACACGC
>JAULBZ010006498.1:0-12339 GCA_032360805.1 Neoturris breviconis | reverse complement strand
CGTTGTTTCAGGCGGACCTGACCTATTTTCAGAGCGATTTTTTTACATGCCATTACAAATTAGTAATTATCTCAAAAGCTTCCATAAGTCGCTTGGCTCATCTAAACTTTGTTTCAGATATTTTTTTAGCTTTAACCCAATAATTTTTAATCTTTTTTTCAGCACCATGTGAATTTCGAGCTGTTATGGCCTCCATTCATGTTCATATATTATATCCTACAACTATTTCTAATGATTGCACATGTTTCCATAATTTTAAAATATTGTGTGACCAACTTTTATCCTTTCTTTCCGAACTGTCGAATCAGAAAGAACTAGTTAGAACTAGAAGATTTTGTTAGACAATGGCCCCTGATCAAGACTGCTTAAGAGCCAAAATGTTGTGTAAATAAAACCCTGAAAGTTACTTTGGTGCGCAACACATGATTCTACCTACCTAATTTTCATGCCCTTCAAAGTGCGATAAAGTACTTACAAAATCTTTATAAAATCGGTGCTAATCAAAAATTTATGCATGCAAAAATTTTAAAGAATTCTTTTGTGGCACAAATATTCTGATTGGGAAGAAGATGGAAATGCCTTCAAATTTATCTCTTGTCCTCTCTCTCCTTTTCCTTTGCGAAAATTTGTACTGTATGTATGCAAAATTAAATACCTGCAAAATTAATACACCTATGGTAGTTACTTCTGATAAATTATTATTAACTACTTGGATTTGATTACTTTTCTCCTTGTTCTTCCTTATTCTTCCTTATTAATCCATAAGTTTATGAGATATTGTACTAATAAAAGTTACAGTAACATTAAATTTATCAAGCAGTGAGTTTGTGTTTGCATGGATTTTTATTAAAAGTTGAATATGAGTCCCATGCCTTTGTATAAAAGGTCACCACATTCATGAAATTGCCTCTGATTATGGATAAGAGGACATGAATGATGAATGCAACATCATTTTTCAAGATATGTAGTTACTTTCCAGACTGTATTTTGATGTTTGATGTTTATCTCTTTGTCTCTTTTCAGTAAAAATAAAATTTCAACAATGGCTGGACCTGCTATCCCAATAATTATTGTGACCCTTATATGGGCTGCTGTTGGAATTGTTTTACCATTCTTTGCTCGTGGTCAAAACAAACAAGTTATTCAAGTTTGTATGATATTGACAGCTGTTTGTTGTTGGCTATTTTGGCTGTGCACATATCTACATCAACTGAATCCATTGATTGGACCAGAATTGAAACTAGAAGCTGCTATTGCTGTACTTACACAATGGGGTGGTAAAGGAAATGCAACAGCTTAATAGATACACATGAAACTGCTTAGTATATGCACATTGGTTTGGATACTATTATGATTTGGCAAATTATGTAGCTATATAAAAATAAATCGTTTCTTAAAATTTAATCGAGCAGTAAGGGACTGTCTCAAAAATAAAATCTACAGAGGAGAGTACTGAGTCAATGATCTTGCAATGGATCCAATGCAAGCTCATTGACCTAACCCACCTCTGCACAGATTGATTTTTGTTGAGTTTTAGTTGAACCAAAAAAGTTGGTTTTGGAACTAAATTTTGAGATGGTCCCTAACACTTTCCATTTTTTTACAGCATTCTCATACACTAGAAAAAACATCACTGGATGAAACTTTTGTAGTTTTGGTGTCAACACAAAATTAAATTTCTCCAAAGTAATCTTGCATCGTTAATCCTGAAATATGCAACAATTTTTATATTGATATTTCAGCATATCTGTAGATTAGTAAACTCAAAAAGAAGTGTTACCGTATGAAATATATATGTCAACCCCAAGGCCAACCTCAAAAGTTAAATCCAGTGAATTGAGATAATAAAAATCTGCTAATGAAAATTTCTTCCTGAAATTTTTACGATACTGGTCAATCAATTTTACTCTACTGTACTTGTCAATCTTCTCTGTTACTGTATCTTTTAAAGTCAATATTTTTTTCAGAATTTATTATAGGATTATTTTTTAGAAATAAAATCTGCAGAGGAGAGTATACTGAGTCAATGATTTTGCAAGGTATTGGTTTCTTCATACTGAAGAAACCAATCCATTGCAAGTTTATGGCAGTCCTCAAAATTCACTATGGCAATCACCTGTGGAGGAGTGCATTTGAACATAATTTTCAGCTGGAACAGCTGAAACTTATCTTATGTTCAAATCCACTCCTCCACATGCAATTCCTGTAGTGAATTTTAAGGACTGAATTGATCTAACACCACACTTCTGTACAGATGCTTTTTTTTTGTTGAATTTTGACATTTTTAGTTGATTTAACCAATTCTGAATATAACTGCCAGACATCACCTGTGGAAGAGTATTTTTAAGTATAGTTTTCCACTTTAAAGTGAAAACTATACTAAACTATACTAAAAAAACTCTCCTCTACATGTGATGTCCGGCAGTTATATTCATGCTTGTTTTGGAGCGAAATATTGAGATACATAAGTCCTTTATGTTGTTCTTGCAATTTGCAATCACCTGAACATTAATGTTTGCATTTTGTTTGTAATAAAGAAGAAATCAGTGGTTGAAATTAGAGTAAACAGTCACTGCAGAAAAGGGATTTTTTTTGAGCATCAGCTTTAGGCTTTGTAGCTTAGAAATATGCTCAAAAAAATCTCCATGGCAATAATTAATTGCTCTTATTCCAGCCACTAGGAACCAATCAAATTCAAGATCATTAAGAACACACTCGTCATTGCTGATTCATTTTAATCAAAAACTCTGATAAAATTCCAAGCTAAATGTTTGACAAACAAAATTGAACTTGGATTTCCACTAGGTGAAACATTTTGTGTAAAAGCCAAAAAAGACATTCCATATGTAGAAATTGTTATCCTACCAATGGCATGTCTTCCTTTGATTTCCACACAAAAAATTTCGCCCAGTGACTTAAAAAGATTTATTTTGATTTGTTTTCCCTTCTGTATAATCTTAAATAATAAATGCAAAATAGATTCATATGTTTTATACTTTCTCCAACGGTCTCTTCCTTAGGCCATATACATAGAATCTGATATGAACTCAGACCAGGATAAACTCCTATTATATCAAATCGGTCTCTGGTCTAATTGTTATAAGTGTTTGTAAAGATTGGAGGCTAAACGAAACTCATAGTGGTACAAATCTCATACCTGTCCAGCAGACTAAGTGAGTGAACCGACATGAAGTGTATTATTAAATTTCATTGAGCACACACAGTTTATTAGGAATCATTGAATGTACTAATGCTCACAATTAATATCAATTCACAAGTGGCTTCAATTTTATACTGGCATGAAATCTCCTCATGGTATGAGTTCATATTCATGTAATCAGTCTCATAACCTTAGTACCTGTATGTTCTTCTGTGACATCAATATGGTTTTTGATTCTCTCATTATTCGAAAACGGAACCAATGTTCTAAATAAGAGGAAATAATCACTGTGGAGAAGTGATTATTGGACTTTTCCATGGTCAAAAATCCCTCCATAGTGATTATTTCCTCATATTTCAAACGCTGAGAACAAATGACCACTATGATGATATGCTTTTCATTATTTGCTCTTTTAAGCACTTTCACTGCATTGCTTTGTAAAGGTGAAAATCTTATTGAATTTATGACGAAATAATCAATACAATAACCGTTTCAGCAGCCTGTGAAGCACAAACCTATTGCAGTACTATCACTTGGTGATGATGGACCTCTTTTTGTATTACAGAGCTTGAAATAACTGCCGGTCATCACTGTGGAGGAGAGATTTTTCGGAATATTTTCGGCTAAATTATCTGAAAATGATCTGAAAAATCTCCTCCAAAGTGATGACCGGCAGTTATTTCAAGCCCTGTATTAGAATCTATTATTTTTACTATCATTCTCAACCGTTTTTGAAGATGGCAGTTCTTAAATTTCAATCAGACACAAAGAATGTACAGCTATTAGGTACAGTTTTCCCTTACATTTTTAATTTCAAACAATTAATACGGTGATTTTAAAATTAAAAACCTCAATAGACGTTAAAATAATAGATTTTATAACATGGAGCATTACTCATCAGTAAACTTTCCTAAGAAACATCGCTTTGGTGTAAATAAGTCATTTATCGAAGGGCACCATTTATCAGAGGGTCGCATTTGTTACATTCTTTATCTAATTAAAATGCAGAATTTATTAGAGGGTGGCATTTAAAAGAGAAAATATGGTATTCAATGCTAAAATTTCTGCCAAGTCGTTTGTCAGTTATCTTGATCATGTTATATTGTATCAATGTCAGCTGTCTTGATCATGTTTTATTGTGCCAATATCTTACTTTGGATGCATGCTGTTTTGTAGAGTTGTTATTGTCAAGCCTGAATATAACTGCCAGATATAATCTGTGCTTAAAAGCTAAAGACTACATCAAAAAACACTCCTTCACAGGTGATGCCCAACAGTTATTTTCAGGCGTAATTATTAACAAACATTTTTAGTAATAACTGATCAAAATAAGAGTAAATAATCACCACAGAGGAGTGCCTCTTATAGCACAGTAGCTGCTCTGAAGATAGGCTCAAACATTTCACCTCTGCATTGATTATTTACTTTATTTTTTTAGTCATTGAATGAAACTATGTATTTAATTTATCATTGGACAGGGGTTGAAGTGGTCATTGTATACATATGTGAAGAAGAGTGCTGTGTTAATGAATATGCAATTAATTGGTTTATTCTATCCAAAGATACCAAGCATTTTCAAGATTGTTGACATCGTACTCTTCCATAAAGCTACTTTCAACTTGCAAACCTGAGTATAACTGCTGAATATCACCAGTGGTGAAGTGTTTTTTTGAGTATAGTGTTCAGTTTAATAGCTGAACACTATATTAAAAAAACACTCGTCCATATATGATGTCTGGTAGTTCTATTCAGACTTGACTTGCATCTATTACAGAGCTCGAAATAACAGCCGGTCATCATTGTGGAGGAGAGATTTTTCAGAATATTTTCAGCCAGCTTGGCTGAAAATATTCTAAATAATCTCTCCTCCACAGCAATGACCGGCTGTTATTTCGAGCCCTGCTATTACTTTTGCAGAAATCAATAACCCATTCCATATAACAAACTTATACTACTACGTAATGGTTTGAGAGAAAAAGATAAGTATGTTAAACATTAGAACATATTTCTTGGCTTTACGTCCCTGGTCGTTTTCAGCAAGTATAGTACCAGTCCTCCTTGGTAATGTGTTAGCATATAAAGAAGAATCGTTTAACTCAATATTACTCCTGCTTTCCATCATGTGTGTGATTGCTATACACAGTGGTGGCAATCTTACAAATACGTACTACGATTACATGCATGGAGTTGATAAAGAAACTTCAGATGATAAAACTCTAGTAATGAACATATTAAAACCAAGCATTGTTTTCAATATGAGTATGATTGCATACATACTTGGCTTTGTTGCATTACTGCTGATAGTTATTTTATCAGAAGCATCGTATCAAATGTTAACCTTGTTATTTGCTGTGGGTGTGATTGGTTCATTTATATACACTGGAAGTATCGCATTGAAATACATTGCTCTTGGTGATATTCTTATTGTGTTATTATTTGGTCCACTGTCTGTAGTTTCTCCTTACATTGTTCAAACTGGCCAATTTTCATGGTTACCAATTTTGTTTTCAATACCGATAGTGATGCATACAGAAGCCATATTGCATAGTAATAATACACGAGACAGAGAAGATGATTCGAAAGCTGGAATAGTGACATTTGCTTTGATAATTGGGGAAAATCGTTCATATGCAGTTTATGTTGGTCTTATATTTGCACCCTACATATGCTGTGTGTTGCTTGCATTTATAAAATCTCCGTTTTTTCTCCTTACAATTTTGTCGTTACCTATTGCTTATAAGTTAGAAAGACAATTTTACATGCTTGATTTAACTGAGTTACCACAAGAGACTGCGAAATTGAATTTATTGTTCGGATTACTTTATGTTATAGGTTCTTTATATTGAATTCTATATTTACCTTATTTATTATAATAAACAGCTTTATAAGTCTGAATATAACTACCGGACAACACCTGTGAAGGATAGTTATTTCAGGTTTGCCCTGGGTGTTTGTTTCATTTTCCATTTAGAGGTTGTCTATAAGAAGGGGGGGGCATTAAATTTTCCTTAAAGAGAACATAAACTTATAAAGTATATCGTGTGTGTAGTTGGTTTACCAATCCATTGTGGTGGTGGTCAAGACATTTTTCAAATTTTCAATTCCATATGAAAAGTTATATCAATGATTTTGTTCCTGTGAAAATCGTTTTCAGATTATGATGTATCGCAAGGTCATATTTTTTTTCAGTTATTCCTATATATATATATATATATATATATATATATACACCATTTATTGTATTTCTACGAAAGCTGTTGAACGAATGAGTTCATCTCATTCCATTCCATCACTAAAATACTCCCTCTAAAGTAACTTACTTTAGGGGTACAAACGTTCATAAACTTTCGCGAATGAAAGAATGTGAAATATTTCGCAAGCATAAACTTTCGCGAATACAGTTTTTCAGAATTTCCAAAACCATAAACTTTCACGAAAAGACCCAAAATTCGCGAAAGTTTGTGCCCGCGAAAGTTTGTGCTCTTAAAGTATAGTTCTTGAAAAAAAAAAATTACCTAAAAACTTTTTTTTTGCACCACCTGTTTTAGTCCTGATGATGTCATCATAAGTATTGACGTCATCAAAAAAATAATTATACCGAAGAGTTATTATTGTGCTGAACTAACTTACTGGGAAGTTTCAATACTATAGCATGTTTCCATCAAAAGTTATGGAGGGCGGGCACAAAGTGCCCCCACCCCCATACATTCAGAGCCCCAATAAGCCCATATTGGATAGGGTTAAGGTGATGTCGCTTTCAACCAATGTAATGGCTTCTGAACTCAATACAGGACCAGATACAGATGGCTCTGGAGGCAGAACCTCTACCAACCAAATGTGTTACGTCAACGAACTTGCTATGGATTGGTTTACCAATCCATTGAAAATTTGTTGGCTCGGTACTCTTTTCTGTAGATTTTATTTTTGAGACGGTCCTTCACTTTATACTGACCATGATTCAGTATCATATCTTCGATCATTAAAGGCAATCCGTAATCCATCGGTACGAAGAAGCCAATCCATTGCAAGATCATTGACTCAGTACTCTCCTCAGTAGATTTTATTTTTGAGACGGTCCCTTAAGATTGATTTAACATTTGGAAATATTCATTTTACGACTCATCGCTATATTGTACTTCTTGATTGACATCCTCCATACTAGCGTTAGTTGACATCATTCACTGACCTTCGCGATAAGTGCATCTTCACTGGAAATATTTTTAAAACTTCCCGGCTTTTATTACGGTAGTGGATTTAAAGCTCTAGCGGGATGAATTTGCGAAACAACTGTTGCATTGTAATTAAGGCGAATTTCCGCTATAACTCTTCTGGCAAAAAATATATTTGTTCGTCGCAAAAAGATTGGTGATTATGTTTAGAGAATGCCGCCCCACTTTTCTTTACCACGGGTAAAGTTGCTGTTTACAGTGTTAATATTTATGTTAAAGGGCTGAAATATCATAAATTTTGCGACACGCAAAAGCAAATATCCCATTTTTTCAGAATTTTCAAGAATAGAGTACAACCTCGATTTTTTTAATTCGCTAGGGACCGAAAAATAAGTTCGAAAAATCGAAAAAAACAATAAATATATGTAACTGTTTCCTTTGACTTTTTTCTTTTCACATCTTTCTACCAATATACAGAATAGAAAACTACATGCATGGAGTGTATTGGTATATTGGTCGGATCTGGAGAACTGTTTCCTTTGACTTGTTTGTAAGAAACTAAATTATTTTTGTAGAGTATGGAAGTAGAGAAACTGAAAAAAATTGTTATAACCAAGGTATTTGATAAATTTATTTTAAGAGAAAAATTAATTTTAAAAATTGTGTAGTTTTTTGAAATATTGGTGTTCTGAAACACTAATGCTAAAGCTCGACAAATCAACGGTACTGCTGGTGAATAGACCCTAAAAACATTTTGAAAATACCGGAATTCGAGAAATCTGGGTAAGCTATAAAAGTTTCTTATGGGAAATCCAAGCGACCAAGAAAATAATTCGAAAACTTGGAGGTTTCGTAAATTTAACGTTTTCGAAAACAGAGTAGTACTGTATAAACTTAGCCTGTTTCGCAGACTCTCCCCGCGGCAAAAAAAGTACCGTGTGGCGGTGTGCTACCTTAAATGGATTAGTTTTCGCGCGGATTTAATTTTGCAGGAGCCAAATTTTGGATTTGTCGCGTGGATTTAATATTGCGGTTGGTTAAATTTCGCGGATGGTTAAGTTTCAAATACTCCGCGGGGGTAATTTTCATAGTTGCGACATAAAATTAGAAAGAAAAGAAAGAAAATCCCTTTCTTTTCTATGCGATATTTTCACCTTTGCAACTCAAAATCGTCAAATGCATGATCTATTTTAGTAAATAGAAAATATACAACATATTCATATTCTCAAATGTTTACCGTGTGACCTAATACTTGCCAGGGCTTTCCTTCTCTACCGTTCTCACAAATTTAGACGTTAAGAGAGAAGAAGCCCTGGGATCGAGGTTGTTTCTTTCCATCTTCTAAATTAAGCTCGTATTCAGTATTCAGTTCTTCCATCGACATTTCGATCAGATTTAATTTTGCGTATCTGCAAATTTAGAAAATTTCGCGCGGATCCCTGGGTCCACCAATATTTCGCGCGGATTTAATTTTGCGGAAATTGCCGGAATCCGCGTGTAGGAAGATGCTTTGCCAGCCAATCTAGTGCGATTAAATAGGGTAATTGACCAATGATATTCCAAAATAAATCTGATTCAAATTTTATCTTTCTGAGTACGTTTTATTTTGCGATTTAGGAGATAGCGATTTAGCTCAGGAAGACGGCTGTTTGAATTTTAGCGCAAAACGACAAAAACCGGTAGCTTATGGTGGATTACAGCAGTTACGGCAAAAATGCGGTTACGGGTTATCTAAGACACAAGACACAGATCTAGTGGGTTTTACTTATTTAGACAAAAAAATATTGTAGTACAGGCTAGTCAGAACTCTTTTGTGTGCGCGATTCAGAATTGTGTACATGTGTACGTTAGCTCGTATGTCATAATCTGTCGATGAGACCGACTAATGGCCGCATGGATAAAGTTTCAAGAATTTCTAATTTTATGTTCGTCGTTAAAGCTAGACTATTAGATATTCTTTCGCAGGCATTCGGAAATAGTGACGCAACGGGAATAGTGACAAATGAGTTTCGCCTCGAGATTGCTGCCGTAAATATAGCTCGGTTTACATTACCCTATGAATAAGGTTCGGTTTACATGGGCTGCAAGTCCACGTTAAAGCGCCAAAATAGTACACGTACACGTGAAATCGTTTTTAAAAAACTGTGTAATTATGAGAACATAGAAAAGAACAGAGATCGCTATAATTCCCGGGTGAAGAAACAGCGCATATCTCCTTTACTCTATGTACTATACGCGGGTCAATGTGCTTGACACAAAATATTAGTGTTTTTTCTTGGCGGAGATGTTTAAAACGAACAACGAATCATTGGAATATATTTACTGGTATTTCCCATAAACTTATATATTTACAATCTACAACTAATTACCTTCGAATATGTGCATCTACGGTTGATGGTTACGTATTACGTTTGTTTTTCAAATTTTAAAAGTATATGTGATTTTAAAGAGCTCAAAAAAATAGAGGGGGTGCGAGACGTTTGTGGTTCGTTAGTTGTGCACCAGACCTCTCCCAACTCTAATAATATCTATATCAAAGGAGCACTCTCCCGGTGGTCGATTTAAATGTCACCCATTTTAATCAGTTTGTTGTCATAGAACGAGAAGGGAAATTTTGCTACTTGGAAATTCTTTCAAATCCAAATAAATAGTCACACCTGCTTCTAAAGTCTATAATTTTGATTAGCAAAACAAATAACACGAAAATTCGAATTTGTTCCAAAAGCCTGGGTATTAGGCTGCTGGGAACAACAGAATTCGCCAAGTTTGCTAATGATTTATCTACTCGATAAATCCCCGAGATAAATCTTCAGGAACTTCTCGTGGTCGTTTTCCGCATTTTGGCTTTACTTGTGGCGTGTATTGGACGTCAAAATTTGTAAAATGTCTCATACTTTATTTCCGGGATTGTAGTGGAGAGACATGAATTTTTTTTCTCTCCCTGGGTTGCATTTGCTGGATAGTTCCCATTTCTTTTCTGATGGTAAACAAGTAAAAAATACTGCGCAATATAAAGTGAAAGCATAAATATTTTTTCGTAAAAAAAGATGGAATAAAAAACTAAATAAACTTTCTGTACAAAACTTCTACAAATAAACAGCGTGGCTTAAAAAATGTGGGAAAACTTCAACTATGAAACAACTTTAAATGGGCACAATTATCTTCGCCAAATAACAACTCAAGAAAAAAAAAATACTAAAATTTGGGATAGACTGTAAGGTTATTTAAAAAATCGTAAAAAAGCATGTTTATGAAAATAAACTGTCAAATAAAAAATTCTATAAAAAATCATTTTAAAAATACAATCAATACTGCAAAATATCAAAGCAAAACCCTTCGCCTTTCTTTCATAGAACATTATGAAACCTACACCGAGCGGTAACAAACGTAGTCAAGGATCTCCTCCTTTTTGTTTCTCACATTCAATTTCCTTCATTGCTCTATCAGTTTCTATTACCTTTTTTCTTAAATCTTTAAACGTCAGGAAAAGGAAAAAGGACAGAGCATTGTGTACATTGTTGATTTCTATTAGGCGGAAAATTCCACGCGGAAGTCAATATAAAACATTCCATTTGTAGAAATTGACACTTTCGCACGGAATTTTCTGCCTAATGAAAATCATTTGTGAAGGCGCATTTGCACTAGGAGATTGTAGAAACGTTGTTTTCGACAAATTAACAAATTCTACTCGCAAAACCAAGTAAAAAATCCAAAACTTTCACAGAACTAAATCTGATTACGTTTGAAATCCATTTTCAAAATCAAAGTGGATATTCAATATTTTTATTCTATTATCAGCGCACTCACGGATCGATAAACGATACCATAATATAGCGAGTACCAGCAGTTGTTGGTAGCCCTTCGTGTTGATGTGTTAAACGACCAGGATGCATAAGTGCCCAACCAGGTGCTACGTCAGCTGCAGTACAATTATAACGAAGGAAACGAGATCCGCCACCCTATAGGTAAATGGAAATATTTATGACATACAAATCAAAATAAATGATAGTACATATATGTAAAATTTAAGAATTTGACGCCAGCTCAAAGTTCCTTTATTTTTATTTATTTTTTCATTTTATTATTTTTTTTTATTATTATTTCTATTCATTTACCTATTTATCTATTTTCGCAAACCTGCGGCTGAACAATCAATCTTATATATCTAGAATCTCTTCACAAAACCAGGTAACACACAGTGTCACATTTATAAATATAATAGTAATCTTATTAATGCTCACCAGTTTCAAGTCCCTCAATTTCATATAAGATCGACCGCAAAATGCTTAAAATAAATCAAACAATCACCGTGGAGGAGCGATTTGTTAGTATAGCTTTGTAGCCTGAAGTTATGTTTAAATATCCCTCCTCCATAGTGATTATTTTATTTTATTTTAAGCACTGAATAATAAGATAATAGTAGGATAATTACCTGAAAATCTATTCCCCGTCGATTGAGAGCCATATTTATAGTGAATGTAGAAGCATCGTGATGAGGACGTAAAAAGTATTGACCAGCCGGTGTGTATTTCACAACAAAATTCATTATTGCATGAGACTATAAATAAGAAATAAGTGATACAGTGGTCGAAATAAGAGTAAATAATCACTGTGAAAGAGGGATTTTTAAGCATAGCTTCAGGTTTTGTAGCCTGAAGTTATGCTCTAAAATCACTCCTCCACAGTGATTATTTTATTTCGACCACCGCCATATCTAATTTTTCCAGTGGCTACGCGAGTTATAGCAACCATTCCGAAAAAAACGATGTTATTTCCTGATTAAAACAAAGACAGTACTCGAAACGAGACGCACTAGAAAATCACTCTCCCGCTATGGACATGTTTATATACATTCGATTCGAAAACTACAAGTTTCTGTTTGTTTACATTATTTGCGCGTTTCTTTAGTATATATTCGGTCTGCTTTATATTGTGTGACCATGTTAGATAAAATGTGTGGCTTATTTATCGGTTTTGCTTTTCAAAAATCGAATGTAAACAAACACGGAC
>JAULBZ010006496.1:0-12343 GCA_032360805.1 Neoturris breviconis | reverse complement strand
TGATGACGTCATCATTTTTTTTTTTGATGACGTCATGATTTATTGTCGGTTGTCGGTTTTTTGTCGGCATTTATTGTTGGTTGTCGACATTTTGTCGGTTTTTATTGCCGGTTGCCGGCATTTTAGACTTTTTTATGCCTATATATGGAGTGTCCCAGAATTCCTTATTCTGGGGCACTCATATATATGAGCATTTTTGATCAAATTGTGTATATATATGAGTGTCTCAGAACATATTGGTATCTATCTCTGCAACGTAGTAAAATAAATATAATATAATATATTATAATTTATAAGTTTAAAATTTATTCAAACAGCTAGCTTAACATATCCTAATCTTGTACATAATCTACATGGACAATTATCTGGCACCCACTGCTTTATTTCTTCTTTAAATGTGTTCAACAAGGGCACTTCTTTAAGTTTATCTGGGACAATTCTCCATATTAGAGGTCCTTATTGTCTTAGCGAGTCCTCTCCTTTATACACAGTATTCACATTAGGAAAATGAAAATCTGTTTGTGATCTAAGACCTATGTATTTTCTTTCTAGGAATATTTCATTCATAATATCTGGAGCTAACCTTTTTTTAGATTTGTATAAGTCAATTGCCAACGATTGTATATTCCGATGGTGCATTAGTAATGACTTATCTTTTCTTAATAATTCTTTGAAAGTTGAGAGGTCATCCTTATACACTATCCTTATTGCCCTTTCATGTAGATGATTAATCTTATTATTTAAGCTTCTGTCATGAAACATCCAAGCAAGAGGACAGTAAGCAAACTGAGATCAATAAATGCTTTAAATAAGATTTTACGTTTACAATGAGCATGAACTATAGCTAAATTCATATACATCTCTCAACCTCAGTACTTCTAGATACTGATAGCACTTATAAGAAATTGAGTGCCAGATATTGGTTTGAAAGGGATTGATGTTTTTGATTTTTAATTTTTTGAAACTTCAAGTGGCTGTATCTTCTGAATCCTTCAACTACAGGCGACCTGCAAGAGCTCATTGGATTGCAGATTTTCCCTCAATTAGCACGCTTGTCTTAAAATGTCCAGAAATGCCAGTTAAATGGGGAAAAGTCGAGTTTAAAAACGCTTTGAGATTTTTTACAGGTCCATTAACCCTATGAGTACCAGGCATTGGTTTGAAAGGGCTTGATTTTTTTTAAATTGCAACGGCTGTATCTTTTGAGCTCTTCGACTGAGGTGATCTGCAAGGGCTCATTGGACTGCAAGTCTAACGTAGATTTGGAAAATGGCCTTAGTTTCAGTTTCTCGCTTGTGAAATCAGAAGTTTGAATGTGGCGTGGACTGTCTTACTCAATTGGTTTATGAACTGCCGATGGAATTGTCAGCTAGCTGATGGTTATTTTGTATTTTTAATTTAGGTAGAGGTTCTCGTTCAAGTGGTCGAAAGAAAACCTTATCTGGTTCAATGAAGTTGGACATCACCGTATGTATAAGGAGCAATCTCCAAAATTCGTTTCAGAAAGCAAGCTACTTTAGCAGCTTTAGAGAAGTCAAAATCAACGAATTTGAGAAAAATTAATCTATGAAGAAGAGTGTTAAGTCAACGAGCTTGCAATTGATTGGTTTCTTTGGCACGAAGAAACCAATCAATTGCAAGATCGTTGATTCAGCAATCTTTGAAACGAATATTGGAGATGGTCCCTAAAAGGCTGTGCAAAAATATAATTTGCAGGAAAGAGGTCTTGCAATGGATTGATTTCTTTGTACCATAGAACCCAATCTATTGCGAGTCTGTTGACGTAATTTATAGTTTCTTTAAACTTATGGAAAAACTGCTTTTAGAACGATATACTTAGATATTTCAAACCTGAACGGAAAGTAGACTTTGAAATAAAAGCCACCTTCTGGTAAACACTGCCCTCCAAAAAATACTGCACTTTTTAGCTTTGAAAAAATAATCATCGCAGCGTTTATTTAAAGAAATTATGGTAATGTATATTTTTATACCAATCTATAGACCCATTCACAAATACACGAAAACGAGGCATTGGCTGCTTAATGCAAAACTTGTTGCAATGCAATAACTTCGTTTTTGTGCAGGACACCAACGTTATATCCATTGAAAGAGGTTGTTTTAGTGTCTTTACTGCAGACTTTGAACAAATCTTTCCCTACTGGGTAATGTTTGCTTCATTGAGATTTGTGAAAGATTTATTTATTTATTTTAGAGTGAAGATGATGCTGATCTTGAAAGTGATGCTGTTAACGATTCAAAAGATTTGGATAGTATGGATGCATCTGATGATTTCACTGATAAAAAAATTAAAACTCCATTAACACCGATACCATTAACTTCGATGCCTTCACCCGCAAGTCCTGCACTTAGCACAGGAAGGTTAGTCATGAGATGTTTTTTTACTTAACTTAGCTCACCTGTCTTATTTGACAAATTTATAAAGTGATCTCAGTGATTATTGAGAATTAATCCTCCACAGTGAATTTTGCTCTTATTTTAAATGCTGTTTCAGCAATCAATGGTTGAAAGAAAGTATTTTAAATATCTTAAAAAGAAAATAATGATGATGATGAATTCGAAACCTTGATAAGGCATCAGTTGAAATAAAGAGTAAATAACCACTGTGGAGAAGGGATATTTGCTTCAGGTTAAAAAGCTCTTCCACAGTGATTATGTTCACTTATTTTAACCACTGTAAGGAATCAGGTTAGAATTTATTCTTTACTTATACTTTGAAGATCCTGCTAATTCCTTGTACTTATTTACCTGTTCCCCTGTAAATTAGTTCCGGCCATGTTTCAGGGTAAGGGTTGTATTCCTTATCAGGAGAATGATGAAGATCTGGAGTGGGTAAAAATGTATCCTCTCTCCAAGTAGCGGCATTGACCTTGAGAGTGGGTGGAACGATTTAACAAAAAAAAATCAATTTTTTTTTTACAAATTATTCTTCAAAAATATATGTACACTTTTGAGCCTTATCGAAATAGCTTAAAACTAAATCATATAAATTACGCATGATTTAATTTATTGTTGTGTATTCTATTGCAATAACCTCAATATGAATTAATTAGATTTCTGCTTTAGTAAAGTTTCGTCGCCTAAAGATTTCTATCGTCGCTAATGTATATTTTAGGCCAATTAATAGCCCTGATACAACGTGTTATTTGTATTTGCCGTGGAAAGTCCTGGGATCTGATTCAATTTATTGGGAAAAATATTGAAAATAACCTCAAAATCTGAAATATTATGTGCTGCTACAAAATGACTGAAAAGCACAGTGTACTATTATTGCTTCTCAGTAATATTTGATGGGCTGTTCTTAGAATTTAGGGTTCAGACGGAACCTGGAAAATTAGCTGCTTTTTGTAACATTCATGGAAAATCTAAAAAACTCAGGGAATCTCATTGAAATTTTTAGAATTCCTGGAAAACTCAGGTAAAATGGTTCTGTCGCTCTTTATTTAAATAGTGTTGTGTTCTGACGAACTACTTTATTTGGAGAAATATATATTGATGTAATTCTCTGTTTCAGATATCCCATTGTTAAAATTGAATCTCGGTACGCTTATAAAAAAGAGTATTTAGTATTGCACTCAGGGAAAAAAGTATATTTTTCAGCATAAAACTGAAGGAAGTTACTGTGTATTGTGAAGAAAAATCCTGGAAAATGACTTCCATGATCTTGTCTGAACCCTGTATGTATCTAAAATGTTATTTCTTCAGCACTTTCAAGTTAACTGTTATATTGAGGTTTGAGACTGGTGTTTATTTTTTTTATTGAGATTCTTATCAAATGTATCAAACTACTTTTTTACTATAATAGCAATTATGATCCTGAGACTGCACAACAACAGAGAGCGTGGAGAAAAAGTATTATGCTAGTATGGAAGGCTTCTGCTAGTCACAAGTAATTTTTTTTATTCTTAAGAAATTGCAATTGATTAGCCTATTGCCAGCAGGCAAAAACTTGTTCAAAGTCAGCATTAAAGACGTTGTTCTAGTTTCTTAACTGCAGACTTTGAACAATTTTTTGCCCAATGAGTGATTTTAAACCAGTATATTCTAAAGCCACGAAAACACTATCTCCACCTCTACCTTTAGGTACGGGACAGGAGTACAAAGAAATGAATGAATCAATCTTGGATCTTCTAAAAGCTGTTTAACCACTTATTATAGTTGTTGATATAAGAGTAAATATTCTCTGTAGAGGACGGATTTTGAGGATGGCTTCAGGATTTGTAGCCTGAAGCTAGCTATGCTCAAAAATCTCTCCTCCACAGTGCTTATTTGCTCTTATATCGACCAATGTATTTTAGGTATGCAAATGTTTTCCTGCATCCTGTCACTGATGAAGAAGCACCTGGTTACTCATCAATTATTTTTAGGTAGAAAACTATGGCGTGGTTCAAATAAGAGTAAATAATATCTGCGAAGGAGGAGGGATTCATAGCCTGCCTTAATCTTTGCTCAAAAATCACCCCTCTACAGTGATTATTTACTCTTATTTCCAACACTTATGTTTTGAAACACAAACGTGGTACTTGTTGTTAACTATGTTTATTTATCTTTGGGGAATCAATTTTTGCAGTTCATAACTATTCATAAAAATTTATCAACATAAAATGTTATCACCCTATAATGTAAACATAAACCAAAGTTATATTTCTGCGTCATAATTTTTGTTATTCACTTTTAGACCTATGGATTTGTCGTTGATTAAAAAGAATATTGAAACTGGGGTATGTATAAGATGTTGTAGGAGGAGGTGATTCCGCTTGAACTTTTGGCAATAATAAGTTGTATCAATACGAGGTTTTCCATTGCTTTATGCAAAGAAACTTCGTTTTCATGCAATTATTGTTGCGAAAATTTGTCAAAGTCCCGTGTGTTGTTCAAAGCAACGAAAACGACATCTCATGTGAATTTCACTGGAATCAATATTTATCTTGTTATATTATAAAAACGAAGAAGGAAGAAAAAGCAAGTGGAAGTTTTAAAAATATATATATATATATATATATATTCTCCGAGACTTTGACCACACTCACCCAAATTTCTTACCCAAATCTTAAAGGAATCGACTTATTGTGACTTAGGTAGCCTTTACATGGTCTCCTAAATGAGTTTCGCCGTAAATGATCTTGCATTTGATTGGTTTCTTCGTACGAAGTAACCAATCAAATGCAAGATCGTTTAGGGTGAAACTCATTTAGGAGTCCATGTAAAGGATTCCTAAAAATAAAATACATTTGATTAAAATTAAATACATAAATGATAAGAGATAACTCTAGAACATTTTGAGAATTGAAGTCTCCATTTTGTTTTTGGGAAGCTTTCGTTTTTAACTTTTGATGAAAAAAAATGTAAATGATGTGAATATAAAATGAAATTAAAGCTAATTAAATGTCATAAAAGTTTATTACACCATGTAATGTTATAAAGTTAATGACATGATAACATTAATTATTCCCTATATGAATAAGATATATAATGGGAAATGAAATAAAGGAAGTAATTTAATAAAGAAACGGAAATATTTCAGAGGAAATGTATTCTTCTATTGCATTCGTCTATTGTCTAGTGTTTCTTTATTTTTAAATTCTAACAGATGATAGAAACAAGTATATAGCATATAGCCTATGGGTACTGTATTATCTATGTATATAGCCTATGTATATCATATACATAACTATACATATATCCTATATATGTAGCTACATAAAACTTATATAACCATATGCATATGGCATGTATATAATTAAATACATGATCTAGACATAGGATAGTTTCGATTAAGCCTCCGCAGGCTTGTTTGACAAAACGACCATTTGGGGGCTAAAGGGTTTATTCAAGGAGGGAGTTGTGGGGTCTTAACCGAATATTTATGCTATAGCATTGTTATATAGTGATACATAGTACTATGGCATATAATATGTGCGAACTATTTCATTGTACCAGGTTAAACTTTCGCTTGGTTTGGCGGGCTACTTTCAATACCGTTGCTTTGATTTGTTTTGTTTAGGTAATACATACAACCACAGAATTCCAACGTGATATTATGCTGATGTTTCAAAATGCTCTCATGTATAATAGAAAAGAACATGATGTGTAAGTAGCCTAATGATCGATAGAAGAGTAGATAGTCACTGTGGGGAGGGATTTAGCCCAAAAATCGATCCTCCGCAGTGACTATTCGCTCTTATTTCGACCACTGTAGCCTATTCAAAATACTCCTCCACAGTGATTATTATTTTGAAATATTATGTTACTGTTGCTAAAATTTTATTTTCTTTGAAGAATTTCAATTTTCGTTCAGTTGTTTGGTGATGATTTTGAAAATTGACCGTTTGAAAATGGAAATAAGTTTTTGAGAAAATGGAAATAGTTATTCACCGCTCTGAAATATGTCTCCTTCACAGTGATGACTAACAGTTACTACCCCTGTTATGCAATCAATAAATCTCTACTGTTAATAACATTGTAATTTTATCCGGCTTTTAGTTTTTTCATATACATTTTCTTTCCCATTATCTATTATTTTATTGTTTGTGGAAAATAGTACGTTATCCTTGTGGTTTATCATTGTATCTATTCTACTTGTCATTTGTTGCTGACATTGTGGTCTTGACAATATAATGAATTGCCATTGTCTCTATTTTACTTGTCATCTATTGCTGACATTGTGGTCTTGACAATACCATGAATTGCACTGTAACCGTTACTGCTAGACACTTATTGACACTTAGGGACCGCCTCAAAAATAAAATTTACAGAGGTGAGTACTGAGTCAACGATCTTCCATAGCAAGTTCGTTAACCTTACGTACTTCTGTACATAATGTATGTATAGATTGGTATGTTCTCGTGAATGACAAGGCATACAGTCAACATTCATTAATTCGAATACCCGGTAATTCCTTTATTTCAAACTTCCTTTATTTCGAATACATTGTTTGGTCTCCAGAGATTGAATTAACCCTAAAATATGTTTGATAATTCGAACATTCGTTATTTCGAACGGAACGAAAAACTTGTTCCCTTGAAGGTTCCAATTAGCGGACGTTGACTGTACATTCGGATACGTAAATACCTATACGGAGTAGAATGTGATCCGGCGTAGTGTAAGCTCAGTGGTTCACTTCGTAGTATAAGTTCCATTCACGTCATATAACATTACTACTTCACTAGATATCGAATGGCTCAAGAAATGCGTGATGATGTCATGGAACAAATTCAGGTAATGTAGCTACATGCATTAATGAACTTGCAATGGGTTGGTTTATTTGCACCGAATAACCAATCAATTGCAAGATCGTTGAATCATTACAATCCTCTGTAGTTACTATGTTTCGCTTTCTAGGATATAAGCGACTGTCTCAAAAAAACAAAATTTACAGAGGAGAGTACCGAGTCAACGATCTTGCATTGGATTGGTTTTTTCGTACCGAAAGAACCAATCTATTGCAAGCTCGTTGGCATAACACCCTTCTGTGTAGTTTCAGTTTTGTTGAATATGTTCAAATTTACTTTCTTTAAGATTGATGAAGCGTAATATAATTCGCCGCAAAAGGCAAAAGAAGAGATTTCATCGATAGAAATTGATTTGTACCTATGAAATGTCTTCTTTTGAATTTTTGCGACGAATTCTTTGCCTCGTGGAAATCAACCCTTAAACCTACGAAATATTTTTGCTTTTGGAAGGAAATTTAGAGGTACTCCGTAACTAAATATAACTATTTTCTAGACATCGTCATCCTGAAAATAAAATTCTTCGCTTGTTTTTAAATCGATGTCTTATGCAGATTAGGGTTTTAGTCTGTGAAGCTTTCCGGAATTTGAATCGAGAAAAATTACCACCCAAAAGTATTTTGGCACGACGCAATGAATGTAAATAAAGCTTTTACCACTTCAAGAATAATATTAACAGAAAGAAAGATAGAAACGGATTAGTTTCTTTGTATCGAATTAACCAATCCAATATCGTTGATATAATACCTTATATAGGACTTTATTTTCGGTGGACATTATTGCCGAAATATTTACTGTTTTGTGAGCAATTAAGTCCGTATTTTTTTCGTCAACATTAAGTCTTATTTAACAGTAAAGTATTATATTTTGGATTCTCTTCACTATTTCTACTAATTTTCGACATAAAAATTCGTGTATCTATTAAAAATATACCTAAAGTTAGTGCTTATTTAGCTCTCAGTAGGCCAAGAGATGCCTATGTTAGACTCGTCTTACTCCTCTTCGATGATCTCTTCACGCTTAACCCTATTCAGGCCGGGCTTTTTTGAACATTTCATGGCCCGGACTCCGTACCCTCCCCCCTTTAAAACTTTTGAAAGACTAATAGTATAAGGATGAAACTTGGCAAGCTAATAGTGTATGATAAAACGAACAAAATGAATCAATTATTTTTTTGCTGACGTCAGCATTTTTCTGATGACGTCATCACAAATATTTTGAAATAGCATATTTTGCCCAAAATCAGTAAATTCTTAGAAATACGATTAAAAGAGTTCTAGATAACATTTTCCCATTCTGTTTTGAGTTTTAGACAGGTATTTTGTTGGTCTTTAAAATATCATGATTATCGTCCGAAAATTCAAAGAAAAAAATCAAAATTTGGAAAAAGCGGAAGAAACGGATTGGTCATGTGACCAAAACTTTCAGAAATATTTATTTTGTGATTATATGTAATCTGACTTAGTTTCATGTTATACGTATTAACCAAACAGAACTTATTACAAAATAAGTTATTGGCAATTTACATACGATTTCCCTATGTAGAAATAGGTGGTCTTAGGTTATGACCCATATAATTTGATCCCTTCGGGTAATGAAGCTGAAATATTTACAATTCGTGTCTAGTAGATAGTTCCAAAAAGTCAGAAAGTTTTAGCTCTATTGCTTTAGTGCTTCAGACGTTATAAATAATAATGTGACAGGTGTTCGGAATCAGCCCCCCCCCCCCCTTCCCTTTTCCGGCCTAAATAGGGGGTTAAAGTAGCTACATCCAGCCTGGCCAGTCTCAAAATAATAGATAAATAAAGTACCAGAGAGACCAATCCATTACAAGCACGACTTATTGAGAGGATCCATGGCACCTAAAGCTCACATTTTTTGTTGTGAGGCTTTCAATTAATTGAGGTTATCCATTTAGAATATTTGTGTTTTGTCTCAATGATACTAAATATCTGCTAATGTTTTTATTTAGTCTTTCATATCAACTCAGTTGATGGTGCAAACAACAGAACGTGATTCAAAAGGATTACGTGGTAAAGTTGATAGTAAGTGTGCTTACATTATGTCTTCTTTGATTTGGCTCGTGTGTTTTGGCTGAATCCACATCTTAGAATCTGTTTCAAATGACATCAAATATACAGTTCTTACAATAATTGCATATAATCACCCTGGAGGAGGACATTCTTCAGCATGACTTTAGTTTTTTAGCTCAAAAAAGCACTCATCCACTGTTACTATTTGTAACGTTACAGCACTGCTGATAAACAAAGTTAAAGATAAACGAATTCAGTCTCCTTTACCTCTCCCTCTCCCTCTCTGTTTGGAGAATATTTAGCTTGCTGGCGTCATAAGACCTGCTCTGGTTATAAATGTACGAAATAAGAGATATGTTGGTGTGGGCATACGGATATTTCGTCTAGCCACTGCTAGACATTATGATAATGTTTAGCAGTGGCTAGACGAAATATCCGTTAAAAAATGACATCTAAAACGACACTTCTCGTCTTTATTTTTTGTACGAAATAAGAGCTAATAATCACTGCAACGGAGGGCTTTTTAAGCATATCAGCATACCTTCTGGCTTTGTATCTCCTCCACAGTGATTATTTCGTACATTGTTAAATATATTATTTTTATTTAGCTCCTGGCCACACGAGACAATCATCGAAATCTGGATTTACATTTCTATCATTATGATTTGCATAAATTACGCATAAAGTTCAAACATTGGTGTATGTGAATTTTGGCTGTGGAACTGTGTATCCGTACATGTAACTAATTTTGCAAAATTGAGTGGAAAACGGATTATAAATAGCCTAGCCGGCAAAAACCTGTTCAAAGCCTGTAAACAAACGTTGTTCAAACGTTATTTTGCTGACTTTGAACAGGTTTTTGCCGATTGGAAGATATTGAATATACTTGTATATAATCTTTTATTTGAAGTAATATTGTTTATGATAAACATTAAAAAAATTCGGTTTTATTTGTTTTTGGTTGTTCTGTTTGCGTTTTTTTCCCGAAAAATGCCACAAGTACATACACATGATTTACTTGCTTTTTTAAGTGACGTCAATTTTAAGTGGAACTTCCTGGTCAAAGTCTATATCCTTGGTCAAAGTCTATATTCTTGGTGTCATTGTATGCGCCCGAAAGTAACTGCCGGATATCATCTGTTGATCCGTATAGCTCCGTATCCGGACTGTATATTGCGCAACAGTTCGGATAGGATACATCACAATAGGGACTTGTGTTCGAGCATGGTTTGTGAGAGAAAGTCTATTACAGTAAAATCTCCATGTAATAAGACGGACATATAAAACGGACACTTTGTTAAGACGAAAAGCTTATCTAAGCCTGGAATGAATTACGGTCAAACTCTCATAGATAAATCTCCATGATTCGGACGCTCGTTAAATCGAACACTTTTCGAATTTGTTCTCAGAGCCTGGGTACTAGGCTGATGGAAATAATATAATTTGTCGCGGTTCCTAAAAGACAAGCCCTAGACTACTCGAAAAATCTCTAGAGTATTTCGGAGGTCGTTTTTATTAGTTATGTTTTACTTGTGGTTTGTATTTCACGAAGAAATATTATGAAGAAAACAAAAATGCGAAATTGGGAAATAAGCGAAACACGACCGTATAAAAGACCTTGAATTACATTGTAAAATACGATTCACTTCTAAATTGATAGAGGTCACTTTACCGATATATTTTGTTATTGCGTAAATTCCAAAAAGACTAAGTAAACCACCTCCTTGAACAAGGAATTTGCTTTGAACACGCGCCCCTTCGAATAAGCGCCTCCTCCATAGAGATTAGGGTGTAAGACAATAGACAGTTATTAATTAACAATACTTTCGTTTGTTTAACCGCGAGGTTTATTTGTTTATCCATTCATCTCTTACATCCGCTATACCATATCCATCAAGTTAAAGAGGATTCAAGTACATCAACCTCGATTCCATATCTAAGAACTTGTCAAAATGTGAAATCTTAGCCGAAGAGTTTGGGTATGAGCTTGTATATATATAATAGAATACGTGATGCAAGCTATGAGCGATCATTTAAAGATTGACGACGACTACTGCATAGTTTAGATTTGACGACGATTGATTGATTGAAGAAAAACAACTTTACGACGGCGAAAGGAACGAATTAGCTAACTTTATGACAAAGTTTAATAAGAGAATAAACGTAAGTAGCTACTTATTTGCGACGAACATATTTGCATGGAGAATACTGTAGTCAATGACCTTGCAAGCGGATTGGTTTCTTCGCATCGAAGAAACCAATCCATTTCTGCAATGATAGTTGACAAAACGCTCTTGTTTGCGGTTTCATTTTCCGGTCATATCTGTGTTAATCTACCAACAAAAAATATTTATTGGCTAATAACTTTGATTCTTAGAAAGTAAGACCATGGTCACTTTTATACTAACCAACGTACTGTGCATACTCGCCATCCCTGCAGGTAAATGTATAATCATTTAGACATTTTGAAGTTTTCTATATATTTTGCCATGGAAAATCTCTTGTTAGTTTTCGCTTGTTTGATTGACAAGTAATGCGATTAAGTGTACGCTACCTCACGTTTGATTAAGGGACCATCTCAAAATTTCGCTCCAAAACCAACTTTTTTAATCAACAAAAGTCAACAAAAATGAATCTGTGCAGAAGTGTGTTAAGTCGATGAGCTTGCAATGGATTGGTTTCTTTTGTACGAATAAACCAATCCATTGCAAGATCATTGACTCAGTACTCAGTAGATTTTATTTTTAACTAGTAAATTATTATTGTTGACACATCACATCCTTTTACTTTGTTGTTGTTTATTTTATTAATTGATTATTAATTGTTATTTGTTTATTTATTATTTAATTAATTAAGTACATACGCAGATGGACAAAAACTTGTTCAAAGTCCTCCGTTAAAGACGCTAGAACAACATTGAAGATGTAGTTCTAGCGTCTTTACTGCAGACTTTGAACACTTTTTGTCCACTGGTTATCCATTCATGTTAATTTACAATAAACTAGGATAACTAGGTTTGTTCGGCGGACATCAACATAAGCCAAAACATCGGCTTTTGGTTGG
>JAULBZ010006495.1:0-12344 GCA_032360805.1 Neoturris breviconis | reverse complement strand
GCATTGGTTAATTTTCATTGGGTAGGAAATTTTGTGTAAAAGCCAAAAGAAGACATTTCATTTGTTAAAATTGACCTAACATGATGCGTGATGTCAGTTTCTATCAATCTTTATAGTCTTCTTTTTATTTTCGAAAGGAATTTTCATAATCGTTTAGGCAATTTAAAACCTGTGAAAACCTTCGATTTTACGTCAATAAGCGTCGCACTCTTCTGAAGATTATAACGACGTCATTTCTACATTGGTTGCACTACATACAGGTACTCCGTAAATGCCAGTCCTTCGTGCGTCCTTACAGGGTGTCGTAAGAAAAATAGGATAGCGTGATGTATGTAAATGGAATCCGTTTTATAGAAAAAATGTTACATTAATTTTTTTGCAAGGGAACATATCTTTTTGCTGAGTTGTTGTAAAGATAAATACCAAGTTGACTTTAGCAGTACATTTGCTAAGATCTTACCATATGCTCGAGTAACCTCAGTGATATCACCGTACAATGTGAAGGTAATATTGTTGAATGAAACATTAATTGCCTAGCTTTATAGTTTCAATATTTCTGCTTTACTGTTTGTTTATGTGAAGTTTTAGATCAACGCTGGTCGAAATAAGTGTAAATAATCATTGTGGATTAATGATTTCTTAGCATTGTTTCAAACTATAAAGTCTGAAGCAAAAAGATATCTCAATCAATGATCAGAGATCTCTCCTTCACAGCGATTATTTACACTTACTGTGACCACTGCAGCTATATATTGGACTGTTTTATATAATTAGGCTGAATATGAACTTCGTTTACAATTTGACAAAGCGGTTCCTGGACGTTACTTTAAAGAGGTTGGTGTTACAAGTACAACGAATTCCATTCAAAATCACTTTGACTGTTGTGATGTTGATGGATAAATACCAATTTGGCTTTAGCAGTACATGTGATAAGATCTTACCATATGCTCAAGTAACCTCGTTGATGTCACAGTACAATGTGAAGGGAATATTCAAACAATAATTGTCTAACTTTTTAGATTTAATATTTCGGCTTTACTGTTTGTTTATATGAAGTTTGATCAACACTGGTCGAAATAAGTGCAAATAATCACTGTGGATGAGGGATTTCTTAGCGTTGTTGTAAGCTGTAAAGTCTGAAGCAAAAGATATCTCAATCAATGCTCAGAGATCTCTCCTTCACAGCGATTATTTACTCTTACTGTGACCACTGTAGCTATTTATTTGACTGTTTTATATAGTTAGATAAATAATAAACAATTTAACAAGACGATTCCGGTACGTTACTTTAAAGAGGTTGGTGTTAAAAATGCAATAAATTATATTCAAGGTAACTTTGACTGTTGTGGTCTTGAAGGTAGAAAAGATTGGGAAGGTGACGCTGTTGATCAGAGATGTTGTACAATGTGAAGGTAATATTGTTGAATTAATAAATAATTGCCTAGTTTTATAGATTCAATATTTCGGTTTTACTGTCTATATATATGAAGATAGACCAACACTGTTCGAAATTAGAGCAAATAATCTCTGTGGAGGAGTGGTTTCTGAGCACGATGTTATGCTCAAAAATCCCTTAGCAACAGTGATTTTTTTCTCTTATTTTGACCACTGTGATAGTCATAATACTAAATAAAATTCACTTTTTCAGCGTTTGAAATGACAGCTGGTTATCATTGTGGAGGAAAGATCTTTCAGAATACGAAAATATCCTGTACAATCTCAAGCTGGCAGAGGAACACAGGCAACAGGTAAAGACCAAAATGAGGAGTATGCACAGAAATTTTGATTTCCAGCAGAGAAAAGTTATAGGATACTAATTCTAAGCAAGAACATATTTTTAAGAATATATTTTTAAGAGCGCATCCTATAGCTGCTTTCGAATTGCTCTGGTTTTTGTATTTTACTATTCTTATGGATGTGGATGGATTGAATCTACTCGTTTTATGGTGATAGTGTAAGATTTGTCGACCACTTTTAATGGTGCTATATAGGGATTTGTAATGGAGGGAAACGAACTTGAAAATTAACTTAAAATTTGGAAGTTCTTATGATACAGATAAGCAATTCAATGAATTCACTGAACCCAAAACTGGACATGTGGAGTAAGCTCTCACCAAACATATTTCCTTACGATTTTCGCCATTGAAGCGTTGTTACTCTTCCAAAAGCAAAATTTATTATAGAATTTAACTATATTCTACTTAGAATTTCCAAAAGAAATTAAGCGATTGTCTTATCTGAATGCTTCCATGGGAAATGTGAAGAAATGCAAGTTCTATTGTCATTGTAAAATTTGCTCATGAGAACATATAATCGTTTTTAATATATTGATATTTTATTTTTTTTGTTTTTGAATATTTCTATTTTTATATATTTTATATAATTTATATATAATAGTTGGAATTAATTAGTTTCTTTGGAAACTAGATTTGTTATCTAATCCAACACGAAATAAAGTATTACTTACTTACTACTTACTTACAAAACACAGTCCGGATACAGATCCGTGCGGGTCCGTTTTCAGTAGTCTTTCACGCTGTGGATATGTAGAGTAAACTTTCAACCGCATCTTTCAACCAAGCCATACAACTCCTTTTCCTAGTGAAAAGGAATCGAAAGGAGCGTTATTTCAAGAATGACACTTATTTACAAATTGGGCGCTCATTCGCAGTATCTTTTGACTTTTTATTCTTCAGACTTTAAATAAAGTGAAATGGCGTTGAGAACGAACTTGAAGTAACTGTAATTATTCGAAATATAACAGCTTCTTTTTTTAAATTCTGTAGTAAAGATGCTATAACAAAGTTGAAGACTATGAACAATTTCTAGGATTTTTCCTTCGCATATAAGGATAAAAACATTTCTAAAGGAATTTTTTCAAAAAATAGCTGCGGGTTTGGGAGAAATGTAAGACCTTCAATGGCGTTCAGGGGTGAAGACCCGATTTTTTTTGCCTATTCCAGCAATACTGATGGCGTTATAATATTTTTTAAAAAAACGATTCAATGGGCAAGGACTTGTTCAAAATTCGTTGTAATCGTTGGTCTAACATTTCTTATGCGGACTTTGGGCAGGTTTTGCCTATTGAGCCATCTACGTAATTAAGCTGATATTTTTACAGTGTGTGTCTTGTAGATAGGTGGCGAAAGTTAGAAACTTTCAATATTATAGATCCAGCTGTGGCGAAATCCACCCCTGGTTAAATTAGGGTTAACTCTTTTTTTTTGAACCCCCGTATTAACAAGATATTAATAGTCATACCCTATTTCATTTTCGTTTTTCCGTGGGATGAATCGAGAAATACATTAGGAATACTTTTCATTTTAACTCCATACGCCAATCCGACATAGTGGGACCGCGCTATGTTTGAGGGGTCTGGACGAAAGTTAGGGTACAGAAACATTTTAGCGCTGCAAACTTTTCAGAAGCTTTGACTGCAAAAAGTTTTGTTTACGTTTTGATTTCTGGTAGTTTTATTAATTATAACTGTTATTCGGAATGATTTCTTCCGCAAGGATTTTGAAATGGTAGAGTAGACGAATTAAAAAGGTTCTTGAGACTTCGTGGATTAAAAGTTTCTGGGAGAAAATCAGAATTGGTAGCCAGAGTGTTTGTTGCCTGTGAAACGATTGTGCTCCTAGTCAAAACTGCTGTTGAAATAGAATCAGATCTCGTGAATGAATATCAAGCAAAAGTTTTACATGGTGAAGTTCTGCTTACAGATCCTCGTCATTTAAATTCAGGTTGGCATGGTGAAGACGATGGTATTTCTTTGTGGCCATGTTTAACATATTCAGACATTTTTAATTATTTAACCTTCAACCCAAGTGAACTTACGAAAACAGCCAACGAAGGTGTTCTTAAAAATAAGTGTTCTGAGGGGGTATTTTGTCTGGGAATTAGACCTATGGTCCAGAAAAAAAGGCACAGCTGGACAATTTGACCTGTTCTTTCACTATTGATCATCTTCTGGCTGGGAAATTGATTTATTCTGAGCTGACAACAATAAAAAGTCAGAATGTATCACAGCTAGAGAATAACAGCACTTATTTCTCAGAACACCTGCCATTGGCTGTTTCTGTACCTAAATACATGATCAATTCCCAATTTCGTTTCGCTCTTTTTTCAGTTTTCATTTACAAAATATGCAGGTGCAAATTTAAAATATTCTTTACGGTTTTTGTTATTCCAGATTTGATTGAACTTTCAATACCGTACCTTTAATATCCATTATTGGAGGATAAACAAAACAATTTATATTTATTGCTTATAATTTTGATAAATTAATCACACATAAATACCAGAAAATTGTTATCGACTTAGTAAAAAGTTAACAATGGCGAATTTCTATCATTATTTTGGTAAGCAGTCTTCTTTTCCCATCCGATTTATCAAGAAGAGCATGAAGATGATAACGTACAATACATTGCAATCACCTCTTTGCTTTCTAATATAAACTTTATACAAAAAAGTGGATGTAGCGATTATTATGTTTCTAGCCTGAATATAACTGCTGGACATAACCTATGGTGGATTATTTTGAGTATAGTTTCAGCTTTAAGGCATAAACCTTACTCAAAATCTATCCTCAACTGGTAACGTCTGTAAGTTATATTTAGGTTTGCAGTTCTAATAATTTTACTATTTAACATCAATTTACACAAAACAAATAATTCATACTGATTCCCACAAAAATTCTCAAGTAATAAATATTCTTTGTTCTTTTAGGTTGAAGTTGGTGGATATCGTTATTTGTAAACACCTTTTTTATTTCGTTCTCAGTTTTCAACAACGCTTCTACCTACTTTAATGCTATCTGGGTTACAACTCTGTAACAAAACAATGGAAAACAATTCTGTATTAATAACAATGCAAAACAACTCTGTATTGATAACAATGGAAAACATCATATTATTTGGTGTCATTCTGCTATTTTCACTAGTAACAATGATCGTACATATTCTTGTTATTGTTGCTATCGTAAAAGTTAGAAGATTTTGGAAAAATCAACATCTTATTCTGGTAAATTTGTCAATAAATGTAATATTCTTTAATCTAAGTAGTCTATCCTATTATGCATGTCTTTATATTATTGAGCCAATTAGTGATTTGATTCGAATTGTACTGGTTAGTGGGGCACTACTCAATTTATTTCTTCTGAATTACATGCTGACATTATATGTACTGACTTTGGATCGCTTAATTGCTACGTTAAAACCGTTAACATACAGACAGGTTTATTCGAAAAAAAGATGTTTATATACCATTGTTGGATCATGGATAATAAGTGTCATAATTGGATCATTCCAAATGTTCAGATTAAGTAGAGAATATTTACGTTTTGTACTACTTGCGTTAATGTCACTTTTTGTATTATTCTGCATTATCTCGTATGCAGTAATTATTTATGTAATTTACTCAAGTGGACAAAATTCGACAGAAAACAGTTCAGAGAATAACTTCAATAAAAAGTCACTCAAAGTACCACTATTAATTGTAATAAGTTCCGTTATATTTTACATCGTCCCGGCAATGTTTTTAATTGTACCTAATCCTTTTAATGATTATCAAAACCAATCAATATTGTTTAGCATTGTATGTATAGGTAATCTTGTAGATGCGTATGTGTATGTATACTTTCAACCAAGGATTAAAAATGCTTTAAAGAACATGTTCAAAATCACAAATACATAATAAGCAATACAAAATTTTAGTAATGATATTTTAACAGTTGGAATTGGAAAGCATATGGGACTACGGTAAACAAATTTAAATTGGATCGATTAATACATACCAAAAAGTTAAGAGATAATTCTTATCGATCAAGGACAGAAATTGATTTTAAAATATAATGTCGGTAACTCGTATCGTAACTCGGTAGTAACTCGATGGCAACTCGTTTATTTTTTTGAAATAAGAGTATATAGTCACTGCATGAGGGATATTTAGATAAATTACAAATGACATCTGTGCATAATGTTTTCCGTAACTTTGCAGAAGAAATAGAATACCGTGAGAGCGGAGGGTATAGATAACCATTCTGTTTTTAAAGCAAATGTTACATTTCATTGCCATTTTGTTTATAAATATCAACAGAGCACCACAATATTCCTCACTCCTCCTACTTAACTTTAGAAGGAAGCATGGTGCATATTTAAAACTTAGCACAATAAAATCAATTTGTTGTGGTTCTAATTTTTATTGAGGATAGCATTTCTTTTAATGTAAGATTTTCCGATTTCCTTTTTTGGATATTTCTTCTTTTTGTTGCTATTACTTTTGATCGAAAACTAATGTTTTCAATCTAATTCCAATTTTTAAAAGCATACTAATTTTGGGCCGAATGTGTTTGTTAGCCGCTATGAAATGCCAAATTTTAAAAAATGATTCAAATTGTAGGGGTACTTCTGACAAAATTCAGAATTTAGAGAAAATAAATGTAAATTAAATGTCAAAAAGTTGCACATCGAAAGCATTACTTCTCACCTCAGGTAAAATAGGGTGAAAGAATGAAAAAACGATATAACCAGCAGATATTGGAAATTAAATTTCAACTAAATTAACCTCAATCTGGACAACGGCAATCGCTCAAAATCTGAGTGCTCAAGTTAGCTTACGGCATTGCCCAATATACAAATTTGATTAGGCCTTAACATAGCAAGAGTTTCGGGCTGCAATTCGATTAGAATTAGCCTACAACATAGTGCTTCGCTTTTTTAGCTCAGTCTATCCACAAATAGCATATTTTTCGTTATGAGTTCATTGGCCTCTATACATCGAAGTCTATTCACGTAGGCTAATTACAACACGCATAGTCTATATCTAATCTTCCAATTCAATGTACATGTATAGACAAGTTTGACCTACAATAGGTGATGTTCTGTATAAAAGGATGCTTTGTTACTCATGGAAACAATGAGCTATGGGACATGTCTACAATTGTGCTCATATATATTTGGTAAAAAAGGAAAATTCGTGCATAAATTTGGAATTTCAACCTTGACAATAGACTTTAAATTTTGCTAGTAAGGTGATCAGAACAAAAGCTCGAATTTGTTCCTAGAGCCTGGATACTAGGCTGCTAGAATCAAGAGAATTTGTCAAATTAGTCAACTAATCGATTATGAAAGATTTCAGTTAAAAACATGTTTTCCGACATTGAGTGCTGGCAAGGACACCATAATCAGGTACATTCTTATAAAAAATGGTGTAAAGTCAAAAAAACCCGAAGTCAGTCGATGTTTGATCTATATACTATAATAATTTAATGTAATATATATGCATTTTCAATACCCTGCAAACGTCGAATGAACGTTGAAACAACATCAAAATCGACGTTCCTATATCGCATTTGATGTTCATTCGACGTCTTGTGCCTACTGAGAAGCAGTTGTTTATCGAACATGCAAGCTCAGAAAGAGCGCGTTTACAGTCGATTTAAACCATAATATTTGTACTTCATATGCTAAGATTTTCCTATATTTTATAAAAGCTCGTTTTAAAATATTGTTTTTCGTAACTAGAGCCAATTTACCTTTAGCAGCAAAATATTTAACAGGTGGCACAATAAATTATTATTGTTTGCTTCGAAAACGTCCTGCTTATTATTTTTTATTTTTTTTTGAGAAAAACGTTTGTTACTCAAAAAAGATTTTGCACCACCAGATTGACATGAAGATGTCATCATTAGTCATGGTGTAATCTAGAAAATATTTGCGGTAAAATGTTAATAATGCGAAACTTTCTGTAAAGTTTCAACGCTACAGAATGGATTCATCAAAATTTATCGAAAGCGTTATGAGAAAGAATAAATCTCTCCCACCTCCTTCCCGAATACGAGATCAAAATAACGCTACCGAAGTTTTTTGTTATTTGGCGAAAACCGTTCTCGGTTGTTGAGGCTCGTGAGATGATCCTGGATCATTTACAACTGTTCCTATAAATGAACGTCTGGTTCTATTACCTTTGACGGCAAGTCGCTTTGAAGTCAGTTTAATTGATTGAACAAATGAAACCTTTTTGATTGGGCGGCGTGTAACCTTGACTACAACGAAACAAAATAATTATAACATCACAACATAATGCCGGAATTTACTCAAAAACATGTTCAAAGTTGGCTGTAAATGTGCTAGAAGCAACAGGGTTTTTTGGTTGAGTAGGTGAAACTGTGCACATGACGTCAAATTAAACGTCAAAAAGACATCATTTTAATTAGTTAAATTGATGTCGCGTGTTAAACAGGGCTTACCCAGGGAGAAAAATCTGTTTTCTCGTGATGACATCATCGTGAGTAATGGACGTCATCAAAAGAAAAATATTTCTTTTAAATTGTTGATTATGTGTTGACCTAACTTTCTGAAAAGCTTAAACACTACAAAGTTCTTCTATCAAAAAAAACTTTGGGGAAACTTTGTGCCACTACTCGGGTATTAGAGACGCAAAAGTTCGTCCTGAATTTTTCTTGTCGGAGTCATTTAAATCTGAAAGTAGTCATTTATTTTAAATTTCAAAAAGTGTATTTATCTCAAGATTACACAGATGGATTGAGAAAAAGAAACAAAATTTATTATCGTGAAGAAAACCTAAGAAAATTGGAAGTACAGGCATTTAGTGGTCCGGCAAAGGTAAGGTTTATTTCAAATAGTACGGAGAATTCCCCGCAATTGCCAAAAAGTAAACATTCATTTTGCAGAATTTGACATGAAACATCATTTGATTTCCATTTCAACCAATAGAATGTCTTATTTTTGCATTCGCGCGGAATCTTTAGCCTAATGGAAATCAACCTTTAGAAAAGACAGTATACCCAGTGAACTAAAAACTTGTTCAAATTCAGCATAAAAACCCTAGAACAACGTTAAAGACGTTGTTCTAACGTCTTTACTGCAGACTTTGAACAAGTTTTTGCTGACTGGGTACCAAGTCTTAAAATAACTCTTAGATATGACCTGTGGAGGAGCGTTTTTAAGTAGAGTTTTGTAGAGTAGAGTTTGCTTAGCATTATCCTATGAAAGCACTGCTTCACCAGGTGATAAATGACAGTTAGTTTGCTGTTTGTTATAGAGATACTTACGAGAGCTCGCTCTGTACACTTTCCTTTTTCGATTTACAGATGGTCTAATTTTGTTTCCTTAACTCACTTGAATCGCGTTAATCGAATTTCGTTTTGAATTCAGAGGAATCGATACTTCTGAGACCAGAGACTTTCTTGGTGGATTTGGCGTCACTCGAATTGATTGTTCTGAGACAGTATATTTTGTTCCTTAGATTTGGGCTCCCAAATAGTGATTGTCTTGAATTTGATGGACGTTTTGTCATTAGTGAGTTGTTATTGCTAACATTTCAAGATTTTCTCATGTAACCTAAAATAAAAATTATATTCAGGTGTTAAAATAAACAATAAATCTAATATACCTACCAGCTCCGATAATGTTAATAACCTCTTCCCATTTTCAGCCTACCCAGCCGGCAATAACCTGTTTCAATTCCGCAACAAACTAATATTCGAATAACGTTCACAGACAGAATGAACAGATTTTTGCCGACTGGGTACTGGTTTATATCTGTCTAAACGTTGAAACGACGTCGCAACATCGATTCGACGTCGTGTACCATTGTCATATTGTTCTGTTTTTTCCTTTTCAAATTATTAAAAATATGACATATAAACTACTTTTATTGGACAAAATAAACAACGAAAATCGGGGAGCAACAGTGTAGACTGGGCAACTGAAGCTGTACAAACTATCACAGGCTAAAAACAGTAAACAATAAAAGCTAAAATGGGTGGAATAAAAGGTGGTGTCGCCAGTAAAAAAGGTAAGAATAATGGCATACACCTGATCTATCAAAGTTACAGGATATACTAAATTATGTGTACACAATAAGGACAACCATAGGTATAAATAAAAGGCAATGATCCGGCGACTATACAAAAGCTAGGAAATAAACATAGGTACTTAACTTAAAAAGAAACAGGACACTGACGGCTACAAAAAATGACAAACATCACAGCATTTGATCCGTGTACAACTGTGTTGTCAAAAAAGCTCTGAAACAGCACTATGAATAGGAAGGTTGTCATCAGCAGATCAAGAATATGCATACACGAAAAAGGTAAAGAACATTTTCAAATCAAATACAAAATAGGAATCTGAGAAACTCTAAGATGGTGTATACAAACAAAAACTATCAATACTTATTAGGCCATGCTGACAACCACAAACTGAATGAAATGAAAAAAGAAAAGCGGAATGACCCAGTTTGTCCGGTTGATGCAGTGTTACATAAAACAGAAAATAGAATATATATTAATTAATGCTACTACCTATAATTACGAAAGTTTAAGATGCCAAAGCGCTACTGATGACCGAGAAATATTTTCCGGCAATGACTCTATATTTATATGATTTTAATGCACATGCGCATTTACCGAAATGCAGAATTCGTAAAGAAACTACGATCGTCGGAAACGAGACATGGTTTTATACAATAAATTATATACATTATATAATTAATTCCCACTGAGTTAATTCCGGCACGCTCTTTTGCATACAGTTCGTCAAACAATCTCTGCTCCTTGATTTAAAAAAAGCCGCACGATAATTACAATTTCAAAAGCCGTGATAATTACAATTTAATTAGCAAAATAAATAATATTTTTCAATCCTCTTAGGCATTTAATGCTAATGATTTGTCTATACTTAAGTTACTATGTGATGCAAACACAGGAATGTATTTCACGAATATCTTATATATGTAATTATATTTTTAAAAGGCCATAAATATAGTATCCACAAGCAAAATAAAATTATTTAGATCCTCTCTACTTAATAAACTCTTTAGTGGCGAAAATAATTTTAAAAATAAATTCTTCACTTAGTAAACTCTGAAGTAATAAAAATATGAACACGCAATTCATGAATAAACACGCATTTCATAAATACTGAATTGAATATATTAGAGATTTTTCAGATTCTAGCTACGAAAGCAGCCAACGGAAGTGTTCTTAAAAATAGGTGCTCTGAGAGGTATATTGGCTGGGAATTAGACCTGTTCTTAGGTTCCGGAAAAAAAGGCCCAGCTGGAGATTTTGAACTGTTCTTTCCCTATTGATCATCTCCTGGCCGGGAAATTGATCTGTTCTGAGCTGACTGTCTCAGCTGGGAAATGGAAAGAAGCTCTGGCTGAGAAAATAATCTGTTCTGAGCCGGCTGTCTCAGCTAGGAAATCGAGAAGTTCTAGCCGGGAAAATGTTCTGGGATAAATCGATTCTGTATTGAGCTGGGCAATAGAGGTGTTCTTACGTCAAAAATGAACATTGTTTAGAGAGAGTCTTGTGTAGCTGAAAAAATGAGCTGTTCTTAGCAGTCATTCTTGCTCAGCTTGGATAGCGAGCTGTTCTGAAAAGCACGGGTTCAATAAAATTTAGAATGTATCTCAGCTAGAGAATAAGAACACTTATTTCTCAGAACACCTCCCATTGGCTGCTTCTGTAGCTAAATACATGATCAATTCACAATTTCGTTTAGAGAATGCTCATTTTTCAGTTTTCATTTACAAAGTATGCAGGTGCAAATTTAAAATATTCTTTACGGTTTTTGTTATTCCAGCTTTGATTGAACTTTCAATACCGTACCTTTGATCCACATCTTTAGAGGGCAAACAAAACAATTAATATTTATTGCTTATAATTTTGATAAAATAATCCCATATAAATATTTAAAATTAATGCTCAGAATATATTGAAAACTTTTGTTGGAATACCAGGAGGTTGTTATCGACTTAGTAAAGAGTTACCAATGGAGGGTTTCTATCATTATTTTGTAAACAGTCTTCTTTTACCATCCGATTTATCAAGCATAGCATGAAGATAAAAACGTACAATACATTGCAATCACCTCTTTGCTTTCTAATGTAAACCTTTTAATAAAAAGTGGAAGTAGCTATTATTATGTTTCTAGCCAGAATATAACTGCTGGACATAACCTATGAGGGAGTATTTTGAGTATAGTTCCAGCTTTAACGCATAAAACTTACTCAGAAACTATCCTCAACTGGTAACGTCTGTAAGTTATATTTAGTTTTGCAGTTCTAATAATTTTACCATTTAACATCAATTTGCAAAAATCAAATAATTCATACAGATTCTCACCACAATTCTTAAGTAATAAATGTTCTTTGTTCTTTTAGGTTGGAGTTGGTGGATATCGTTCTTTGTAAACAACTTTTTTATTTCGTTCCCAGTTTTCAACGTTGTTCTACCTTCTTCTTTAATGCTATCTGGGTTACAACTCTGTAACAAAACAATGGAAAACAACTCTGTATTAATAGCAATGGAAAAC
>JAULBZ010006494.1:0-12344 GCA_032360805.1 Neoturris breviconis | reverse complement strand
ATTCCAAATCCTTGTGTGTTTTCACTTAGTTCAAGTATTGTATCTTTATGAAGATCATCCATTAATTATTATTAATTTCTAAGGACAGAGAATAAGATTAATAAAAATTTTTATGTCTTCGTCAACAATATTTTAAATTATAATTGTAAATATTTACAGCATGTATAGCTACCAGTGATTGATATAAGAGCAAATAATCATTGTGGAGGAAGGTTTTTTGAGCATTACTTCAGGCTTTCTATCCTGAAATAATGTTCGATCAAAGGTACAGTATTGAAAGTAGCCCACCAAACCAAGCAAAAGTTAAACCTAAGCACATAAAATATGAATTACACACTCATTATACGTAGTGTTTGAAATATGCTTTACGAATTTATATGGCATAAGGATTTCATGTTGATAAAGTTTCAAATCATATAAACAATTGGAACACCTTTATCAAGGTAAAATCATGAGCATATCGTACTCTTGATTCAGAGGCAAACAAAAACTGAAATAATAACTCAGCCTTGATCCCAAAGCTTCTTCTCTCTTGACAACATCAGTTAAAAAGCAGGCAAGAGATTTTTTCGGCAATTGCCAGAATTCCGGCATTTTCAATGTTTTCATTCGAAATTTTCATTTCAGTAATTTGTGCGAAAAAACCAAGGAGTAAATAGGGCCAGCATATGCACACCAACTCATAATGCTGGTTTAGCTTCGGTTGGTCTCTCTGAGGTGTCAGGTGACTCTGGTCAGTGTGAACGTAATTTTGAACATGTTCAAATAACTCATGGCCATCAGGTTTTAGCTAAAAATGGAGGACTATCCCCTATATGGATGTTGCCCTAAAGTATACACTGCTGTTTAAGGCGAACATGACCTATTTTCAGAGCCATTTTTTTACATGCCATTACAAATTGGTAAATATCCCAAAATGTATTATGCTTTTTGTTAATGGTAAAAGGCTGTGGTGTTTTATTAGATAGTGGCCTTAAAGCTGGAAGTCTCAAATTAATGTTACTGCAGTCAAACTCAAGAGGGCCAATGGAGCATTAGCCAAACTATGTCATCTTGCCTCTCAATGTTCTTATGCTTCCATATTCCATTTTTTATTCGCACTTTCAATATTTTTGTCAAATTTGGGGTCAGCCAAATACCATGTTTGTCAAACAAATTTCTGTACTTCAAAACTGTGCTATGCGACTTATATAAGTCTCCTAGAGAATCAGCTAGTAAATTGTATGCTGATCTTTAGGTGCTAAAGTTCCCTGATGGTTCACCTGTAAAACATTTTGCTTCTTGAGGGAGAGCCTCAATAAAATAAATAAAATGCCTGATTCAATTCATAATGCATGTATATAGTTGACCTTACCCGTGATAAGGGCTTTAAAATATTTTACAAAATTCCTGGTTAGAACATACAGTTGATTTTGGAAAAAAATCTATAAGATTTAAGTCTCTTTTACCTTGGAAAGACATTCAATCTTTGCTTTATGCCTACTAAACTTGATGAACCTTAAAAAGTCTTAAAAAGTGTTTTCTTGACACTTACTAATATCTGTATCTTTTCACAATATCCTCCCCCTGGGTTTATTTATCAGATAAAGATTGTTTGTGTTGTCTTTGTGAGTCCTGTATCGTCTATTTTGTGATGACCAAAGGATAACCCATCACCTGAACATGAATGGAGAACAACAGCTCGAAATTCACGTGCTAATTTTTTTAAAAATTTTTTTCTTGTTTTGAGCTAACAAAAACAAAAAACAAACAAGTTTAGATAGCTAGCTAAGCTCTTAGCTTAGCTATAACTATTCCTACAGTCCTATAAAAAAATGAAACGCTCCATTAATACATTGTCAGTCACGGATAACCTGTAATTACGGTATACCGCAACTACGGTAGAAAAAAATTATGAAAATCCAAAATGATAGCTATCCCGTATACGGTATGGAACTATACCCTATACTGCAGTTGTGGGATATTTTTGTTAATTAAATTAAAACCAATAGGGAATTTAAAGCCATTTGTATTATACAAACTAACTATCTTTCTAACAGATGTCTAGGCAATGTAATAACTAATAGAAACTCACTGCATTGTAAATAAGTATCGTAAATAAAGGATCCACAATACTGTTCCCCATTGATCGCAACACCATATGGCATCACATGCTGTCAAGCCAAAATAAAAAGAAACCGATATCGAATTGCCACCTTTGTTCTGCTTTTCAGCAAATGAGATATTGACATGGAAAAGCTCATCGGCAACCGTTCAATTCCCTGAAGCTCAGACGGCGCGAAAACAAATAGTTATTCAAAATAGTTCTGGAGGTGGCGCCGGAGCAAGGAACGAAGATATTTATAACTTTTTAGCTAAGGATATACTTACATATACTCGTTCGCAAAATCTGTTATGTTGTGTTTATTGTTTGTTTTTTTAGATATATAAATAATAAAATATTAATATACCTATATATCTATATATACATATCGATATGCCTCCTCCTAAGAAGAGATCAAAAAGCATTCCCGAAAAAGGAGACGACGGTAAATTCCAAAGTGTTTGTGGTTGCTTGATGCATTCCGAATGGTCGTTTCATGAACGATATTCAGTGTTTAGTATTACAAAATCAAAGAAGTTTTCTATGGATTTAATCAAAAAGATGCGGGATGCTAATTTATTGCTGCCAAGAGGAATGTTGCTTTGTTCTGCATGCTATTCTACATTTAAAAAAAGGTAAGGTTTTTCAACATCGTTATCCAGGGCTCCTTGTCTTTTCAAAATACACAGAGCGACTCCATATTTCGAAAAGACAATAGCCTGGGAACGGGGATAATTTATTTTAATTTTTTTTTTGATATCCATACAAATGAGTATGTTCTCTGTCGAAACATTGAATTCATATTTTCTACTTTTAGATCAGTTGCATCCGTCGTAGAATATACAGAACCTTCGTTGTCACCTGATTTCCGCAATGATAATCAGTAAGTATTAATTTTTCTGCGATTGTTTTAGGTTAAAAATTCCTCACAGTTAAGTAAAACTTTCTTACTTTATTTCTTAGATTTACATCTATCGAATCAATTTCTAACAAAAGTTCAACTGTTAATACTACTGTAACTGAAAAATCGTAAGTGTCTTTCATATGTATGCACGTTATTTATAAGCATCATTAAATGCTAAGGCTTGGTGATGCTTAATAACTGCTATTCTCGGATTTCTAAGTGCTCTCTCCTAAATAAACATGTTTAATCAACGTTGATGTCTGGTATTGGTCATCTGCACATGAACCAATATTTACGAAGAATTTTTATGTTCAGGGATGGTTGTAAAGGCGATGCTTCTTATTATTTCGAATTATTTCAATTTTGGTTTTAGGTTAGAAGAAATGATTGATCAACTCACACATAAAATTGAATCTTGTACAACTATAATACCACTGAAAGAAACTACGACAAAAAAATTAGGACATCTGTTAAACGTAATTGGTAAAAAAATCGTCCAAAAGGATATATATGCAGATGGTTTAACAATTAAGTCATGTTATAAAGATCCAGAATATTTAAAATCTCTTGATACAATGTCCTATCTTGAAGATCGTAACCAATTACTGCTTGCATTTATAAGTGGGTGCGCCAATATTGATTACAAACGTCAAGATCGTCAAGATATGCTGTATTCTTTTGCTGTTGCTGTTGAGATGGTTTATTACCTGCGAAATTTGAATTTAATCATGCCTCACTGCTATCTTCTAAATTTGATCCAAAGTTTTATTTCTGGATCAAAAACTGTTTCCACTTTAAATGGAAAAGTAACGCCTAGTTCAGGCTATACATCATACAAAAAATGGATTGACCTACAAGGTCAAGAAAAGTTGGAATGTCCAAAGGGAGACATTGTTTGCTATTTTGACAATATTGGAAAATATATTGTCAAATCATATCGTGTGTTATCAACCAAAACTCAAACTGCCGATATAGTTACTGTCACGTTGAACATTCCTTTAAAAACACAAAATGATTTACAAAAAAATAATTACCTAAAAGAGTGCATGAATTTTAACCTTGATGTTCATGCACAACAATTAAAAATGCAGTCAGCAATTGATGACGCAAACGTTGTTTTTCGAGAGCTAAGGCTAAATTATATCAGAAAAATATTAGATATCGCAATTAATGAGTCGAACGATGTAGAGTTAAAGATGAAGCTGTTGTTAAATAAACGCAGGTGTACTAATCCTGAATGTGCTGCTCCATATCAACAACTGAAAAGAAAGTGCGATATTTGTTTCTCTGTTGTTAAAGCTGATGACAGAAGAGACATCCGATTTGAACGGGAAAAAGAATGGCACGATGAAAATAATTTTGATGTTGGTCAAACATTGAATAAAAATAAGCCGAAAATGACTATGGGGGAACCTGTCATGTGCAACCCTAACAGCTATGTTTCAATTGCAAAAGTTCTCGGAGAGCTGAAAGAAAATTTATCTATTGGAACGGATCGAAAATGGGTGTTTGTTGGCTGTGACGGTCCTCCCTATCGAATGGCATCAAGAATCATTGAATCGGATAGGGAAAACTACGATTGGATAACGTTGATGTCTGGTATTGGTCATCTACACATGAATCAACAAAAAACTTTATTTAAAGTTTTAGATAACGTACTTCTCGAAGTCCTTGGAAAAGAAGTCTTACACTTTGAGTCGCCAAAGGCATATGCTTTTCTTTTAAATGCAAAAGATACCCACAAATCGTTTCAAACGTTGGAAATTTTACTTCACGGAAATGCATTAGAGTTCTGCAAAATATACCTAGATGAATGTAGCTCGTTAAGTGTCCAACCTTCCGTTGAAAATTTTATTGAATGGGTGCAAAATAGCAAGAACGAGACATTTCAACTGGTATCCGAGCTAATATTTACTTTCTCTCTTGCAGTTTATATGCAGAAAATTGGTGTTCGTTGCAATGACGCTGTAGTCATACAGGCAGCAAGATTAAAATTCTTACCTTTGTTTTATGGTTTTAACCACCCGATTTATCAAGAAATCGAATATCGTGATTTGGCAAGTAGATGTGTAGCAGGTGTTGAAATCAGAAAACTGCTGGACGAAAATATGTCGTTTTCAACATCTGCTCTTGATCTTAATCATCAAGGTGGGGATTTTTGTCTGGAAGGCAAAATCAAACAACATAAAATGGTAGCACCAAAAGGTCCGATTTCTAATGAGACCTGGATCAAAATTTCGCGTGGCATTGACAAAATCGAGAAGATTTACGACAATGCTGCCGAAAAGTTGGATCTTCGTGATAAAGATCGCTACCGAAAAGCAGACATTCATGACGAAATTGTCAAGTGGAGAGCTTATCTTCGGATATCAAAATTGATTGAGAATAACGAAGAGGAAGAGGGGATGATAAGAAATATTTATGGTCATCCTTTGTCGATGGATTTAGAAAACTTACATGTCAAAGCCTCACAGAAAATGAATAACTATTGGGAGCAAGTGAAAGTAGCAAATTCATTCGACAACATAAAGAGAAATTACTTTCAAGTTCTTCCGGACGAAGATCTCGAAGACGTCGGCTCAGAATCTGATATAGATAGCGAGGTTGAGTTATAATAAATCTAATGTTATTGACTCGAGATCAATTTAGTTGGCTTGATTCATTTCGAGTTATTAATTTGAGATTGATTTAATTAGCTACTTAGTTTTCATCGAGTTATAAAGATTGGACTAGTGCTAAATCAACCTCGACTTAATAACTCCAATACAACCAAATAAATAAATCTTGAGCTATCTTGAGCTATGAATTTCCTCGCGTCTATAAAGTTTATGTTAATAAATTTTTTTTTTTTATTTTGTTTTTAATTTTACTATGGGTCGGACAGTACCATAACACCATATCTTTCAGCATATCTTGAAATGCATCTTCATTTTCAGCGTCAACGGTGAACCCCAAACATTTTATGTGGACACTGTAGTCGCAATGTCTGACTTCACAGCTTAGCCACATGGAGTTGAAATCATCATCCATGCGACTACCATACAAGACATTGCATTTCCTACAAATGTTGGGGTTCACTTTGGCCTTTTTAAAACCGTGAGGACTTTGAGTGAGGGAACTTTTTGGCGTTCCAACACTTCCGCTTGAAACATCAGGGGTGCCTTCTTCCAATGTTGGTGTTGGTATTGGTGTTGGTGTTGACGTTACATTTGGTGTTATTATTGATGTAGCTATCAGCTCGGCTTTTTTGTTCTTCATAAGATCTATATCTGTACAAAACCTGGTAATTTTTGTACAGTTTGCTGAAGATGATGAAGAAATTTTTTGATGGAACTCAACGTAAATATCATCTCGCGTTGTTGTTTTTAGTTCATGCATCTTTGATTTAAATCCATGCACATGATTATATCGGGATTTTGATCTTTTCCCGGCGTCTATTAAATATTTTGTTCCTAAAAGAAAGAGCAAAAAAGTATTGAAATATAGAACAATGAGATTCGAAAGTCCAAAGAAAATATTTGAAATAAAACACAACATTCGATATAAATACAAATTCGAACGTTGCTTTGCGTGAATATCTTATCAAACAACATATATCTATGATAAATTTTAAAGCAAAGGGCGTATTTTGTATAGCTACCTCTGGGACCACGTTTCTTTGAAGATTTTTCATCACTTTTTTTTTCCATCACTTTTTTTCTTGAATTTGGCTGCAAATTAATTGGCTTTAACTCGTCGTTGTACACATGCCATACGTCTTCTTCGGACTCGGAAATTTCTTCCTCGGAGTCATCAAAGTTAACATTAAAGTTAATTGCTTCTAATGAAGCTGGAGAAGCTGGAGAAGACATCTTTGTCGTATGATCGTACAAGCAAATAACTTTCAATTTTCAAAATTTCAAAATTTCCCGCTCAACTGTAAACTATTGGCTATATTTTGAAAACGCAATACAAAATATCATATTTGCACTGGATAGATGTTTTAGTCATTGCCTTAGGCCCCCAAAATTCTATTTTAGAAGTTCCGAGCAACAAATGGGCGGCCCGACGAGGTATTTTTGTTGTTTTATACCGTAATTGCGGTATATCTACCGCAATTGCGGTATACCGTAATTACAGGTTATCCGTGACTGTCAAATGACGCGAACCAGACATATTTCCGACACCCGCCTTAGACAGGTTTATACACTTGGCGAATTCGCCCTTGCGAATGCCAAATGAAGCCGACGCACCGGTACAAAGCAACATCACCAGCTGGTGACATTACTTTAAACCAAATGCAACGGCCTCATTCAGCACCCACATGAACGAACCCTTCCAACAAAGTGTAAACCAGCCTTTATTATAGATACTTACGTTTCTTAGCTCTATTGCACGACAAAGCAAGGGCATTTATCATGAAACAATTAGGGTAGCTATATGCTATTATGTTTACCAACAATAATATGTCAAGTGTTTGATGTTTCTTCACCGCAGCCACACACGGAGAAAGGTGGAGAAAGTAAATAGCTAGCTAGCTAGCTCTTTTGTGCTAGCTTTATATACTGATATATCTGCACGTAGCTATCTATTCCAAATGACACTTAGCTAGCTTTATCAGCGGAGAGAACATGAAGTCCAGGCATGTTCCGGGTCATTTCACGAATTAAATTGGCGTGCGAAAGAGGCGAAAGTGTGATGGATGAAAATTGCACGAATAGAGAAAAAAAATTTCGCTAGACTACAATAAAAGCAGTAACAGATACGGAATTACTCAGCACTTGCACAGGAACTTGTACTTACACAATCCCAGGAGGTAACAAAGAGAAAATTTGATGAACTGGGACTAAACTTTGCGGAAGAAATGGTATCTTTCGGCGGTTCTTTCAGGATAGTTTCATTTGCCGCCTGGTCTGTCGCCATTTTTTTCGAATTGAAGTAAGCGGGAATCGTCGTAATCTACTAACAAACGAGATATCGGTGTTTGCAAGCGAGATATGCGTGGATTTCCGCGCTGTCATAATCAGCATCTTAAGAGAACAGAATTATAGCCTGAGAGTCTCCAGTTCCAAACCACTACGACCACTACTCGTACTACTCGTAGTAGTTTGGGTCTGGAGCTGCCGAGACATAGACTTGGGGCGCAGCCGTACGGAGCCGCCACCGCTAGATCAACCTCGTTTCCAGAGCTCTTCTCTCTTAACGTTTAGTTTAACGCTGTGGGGAACGTCAGAGCAAAAGAAGAAGCTCTGTCTGGGAACGAGGTTACCACTAAACCTCCGTCATCGATCTACTCTGCGGTATCGAATAAAAATTTCCAAAAATTAATAAGCGTTTTGCCACAGTATGGATGGGGACATACTCGAACCCAGCGCTAATAGTCTCTGTTAATACGGAATGTCGACATATGAGCACTGGTGCCGGTATGTTTAGTCATACACCGACTCGTTTACTCATCCGCCGACTCGTACGTTTGTCTCCGAATTTTGACCCTCCGTCCGCTTCATAGGTGTTAGATTCTGATTCTGTATATGCAGAGGAGCAATCAATTTACTCTTCTAGGCTCTAAAGACTGTCTCGATTTCCTCTGTCGTCAAATTCCACTACCAGCACTGTTTCAATAATGATGATTCTGGCTTAAATGCTTCAGTTTTAAAGTACTTACACAGGATGGGGTGTCGATTTTATTTACGAAAATGTTAGTAAGTACTTTGAAACTGAAGTATTAAAGCCAGAATCATCACTATTGAAGCAGCGCTGGTAGTGGCATTTAAAAATGAGGAAATTGAGACAGTCCAAGTAAGCTGAGTTCTCTGGACGTCTGGAGTAAGATAATATCAATGACGTTGATTTATAAGATTTAGTATACATACACAGGTAAATAATAATGTGTCATATTTTAAATTGACAACTCATCCCAATTAATGCCACCCTAAAACTTGAACATTTTCTTTATAAACATCCAGATCATTTACGGTATAAACAGTTTTTATTATAATGAAACATCTCAATTCTAGAATATAACCACCGATATGCCATCAACTCAAAGGATGTATACTAGCTATATATGTATATACTGTAGTGAGATGTAGGATCATCTACCCCAACTATTGTATACTCTCAAATTAACGTATACTTCCCCAAGAATCCCCCATTTCAATCTATTAAAACCCCTCCCCAAACTACAAAATTATACTGTCACACCCCTTCTTATTGCAGCAACTTTCTAACTTCCTTGATTGTACCTACATTTATGTATCTGACATACACGTCGAAATTTCCATTTGTCCGCTAATTAGAACGTGTTTTCTGGTATGTTCCAGCGTCTTTACTGCGGACTTTGAACAAGTTTTTGCCCACTGGACTATAAGAGACAATAACAATTTTCTTCGGATTTAAAGTTTCATATCGAGAATCTACTAGCCTGAGTTCCAGTCCCAAACTACAACAACCCAAGCTAGAATCTACAAGCACTCACAAAAATATTTGAGACAAGGTAAAATTCGAGCAAAAATTCCGAATTTTCACTTAGATAAAAAGCCTTAAATTGAATATGTTCCAAGATCCTGGGTACTAGGCTGCTAGGAACAGCAGAATTTGTCGAGTTTGCAAAAAGACCTAAGATATTAAGCCCGAAGTCAAGTCTACTCGATGAATCTCGAGAGACTTGGACTGGTCGTTTTCTGCATTTGAAATCTACTTGTGGTCTGTATTACTCACCAAAATTCACGAAATGTCTCATTATTTATGCGTTTGCTTGTAGCGTATTCATATTGTATGTTTACCTTTGCATTTTGCTTCTGTTCTCTTTTTTTAATCAGAAGCCCCTGGGTTAGCGCTAAGCGTCACCATCCGAAGCATGTATTGATTGATGAAAAATAAGTACCAAAGTCGAGAATATCGACTCGTAAAAGTTTGTGGAAAAAAGTATTTATATCAACCTCGATCCCAGGGCTTCTTTCTCTCTCGTCTTCAGTTAAAAAGAGAAGAAGCGCAGGGATCGAGGTTGTATTTATATATTATTGCGTGTTTTGTATTTACTTTGCTAATCAAGGAAAACAGCACTACACGTCCGCACGGGAAAGCCCACACTCGTGCAGAATAGTAGAGTGGCCACTGTGTTTTTACCGCTGAAGAAAACTTCTTTACGTCAGTTTCTTTTTTCCCCCAAAAGCTTCTAAAATAAATTGAACTTTCGTATCAGCCATACATATAGACAAATCATGATATCAACCGATAAGGTCTCAAAAATAGAATCTACAGAGGAGAGCACTGAGTCAATGATCTTGCAATGGATTGGTTTCTTCGTACCGAGCTACCTGGCTATAACGTAAAACGGGGGATAATCGAGGAAATCTTGCTTCCCGTTCCCACTACGAAGAACGCATGAAAGACTAGACACACTTCTGCACAGATTCATTTTGTTGAATTTTGTCAATTTAAGTTGATTTTGGTTTTGGAGCGAAATTTTGAGATGGTCGCTAACGTGGAGAATTTACACAGATATGATCCAGCTTCAAGGCAAGAAGATCTGAAAACGAAGTTTGATCATGGTGTGATTATTATTCCATAAAAAAGAACGATTTTTCACAATACTTTACACTCGTTTTCCCCCCGAACATTTAATAGATTCTCAAGTGTTATTCTGGTATAATGTAGTATATGTCAGAACTTGAAACAGGCGACCAGGCTTCGGGATATTAACCCTAATTTTTCAGTTATCGGAGATCAGAGAAAAAATAAATCGTGCTCTCAAAATATGAATATTGTCGTAATCCTGTCATTCTTTTAACAAATATACAGATTCTATAAGTTCACCCCTGAATTATTTGAACATATTTAGGATTTGATAGTCTTTTATTGTTTCGCCAGGGGGTAGTTAGTGTCTTTATATTTCATTCAGGTAACCACGGTTAGTAAAGAAGCCATGATGTTATTAATGTTCTATGCTAACGCCTCCTCTAAGGCTTCTCGTGCTCTTCAGTGTGAAATTAAATCAAAGAGCTCTGGAACAAGGTTGGTTTACTTTTCTTCTGTAAACGTTGGCATGCAATTATTCAGAAAAATAGTTACATATTTCTCGATTGTAACCATTTTGTCACGTTTTCGCAGCCTTGGAACCATTACGTCTTTCTTCCCAACTTCTAAATTTTTTTAAAGCAACATCAATCATGACGGACATATGCTCACCAAGCTAAAAATATAAACATATAAACCCAGCAGTCAAAAACCTGTTCAAAGTCAGCAAAATAACGTTGGAACAACGTTTTCAAAGAACGTTATTCTAACGTTATTTTGTTGACTTTGAAAAGATTTTTGCCGGGTGGAAAGTTTACTGTCTGCACACAGAAGACACACCATCATCAAACGACGATACAATATCGAATAAACGTCACCGATATCGAATTTGAAACCGTTTGACTATGGGGTACCCAATGTGGCGCGACGGCACGACGTCGGATCAACGACAAAACAACATCGCAACGTCATTTTGACATTGTTTCCACTTTGACCAGACACTATTTTTGGTTATACCAGGTTGTATGCATGTTCATATATGCATTATCTATCTATCAAATGAATCGCGTATAAAATAAATAAAATTATGCCGATTACCAATTACGAGTTTACAAACACATATATTACGTATATTTTATATTTAGTCCCACTTATCCCGCCGGCACGCGACATCTTATTGACGTTGTTTTGACGTCGTAGATCAACTTGTTGCTAGACACGCAGCCCATGTAAACCGAACTTTATTCATGAAATAATGTAAACCGGGCTATATTTACGGCAGCAAATCTTAAGGCGAAACATGTGCTCACTAGTGCTTCGCACTCATTTGTCACTATTCCCATTGCATCACAATTCACGAATGCCTGCGAAAGACTAATAGTTTAACTTGTTGCGTACTTGCTTATATAATTACACATGGATGAGAAGTTGCAAAAAGGATTATAACACACAACTCGAGACATGTAACATTTAGGTTAATTCCTGCATACCTGGTTACAATGTGAAGGCTGCATACAGTTAAAATTTGTTAGTTTTGTATCTCGAAATTTCTCTAGACTAGAAGCCATACGTCGAACCTATGAAAAAAGGAAGCACAGTGACATTTCAGGACAAGTCCGAAGATAACTGCCGGGCATCACCTGCAAAGGAATATTTTGGAGTAGTTCTCAAATAGAAAGCTAAAAACTATACTAAAAAATCACTCCTCCAAAGGTGATATTCGACAGTTACATTTAGACTTTTTTTTGCAGTATAATTTGCAGTATTTGACAACCATGCATCATGTTCCTTTTCTTAACCATATTCTACCGGGCTTTTTGGTCAAAGTTATTTCCAGGGGGATTCGGGGGGGGGGGGGCG
>JAULBZ010006493.1:0-12344 GCA_032360805.1 Neoturris breviconis | reverse complement strand
AAAATAACGTTAGAACAACGTTCAAAGAACGTTGTTCTAATGTTATTTTTCTGACTTTGAACAGGTTTTTGCCGGCTGGTTTATGGCATAATGATGCGCCATTTATATAATAAATAGAATCGTATCATGATTTAAATTACCCCGTTTTCCCAGACTTTTCCGCCATTGTGTAGTGTTTTGAAATATCATAGAGGAAAAATAGTTCTTGTGTCGTACACCTGCAAAAGCAGCACCATTCAATCAAAATTTGATAAGCTGACATGATAAGCTGTGTGTAACGGCATGATCACGAAAGCTGACATGATACGCTGTGTGTAACGACAAGATCACAAAAGCTGACATGATACGCTATGTGTAACGACAAGATCACGAAAGCTGACATAATAAGCTGTGTGTAACGACATTATCACGATAAACGCTTGAAAAGGTTTTTGAGTTACTGCTGAAAGCACTTTTACTTCTCAGCGAACAAACACTTGTTCAAAGTCCGCATTAAAGACGCTAGATCAACGTCGTTGTACAGGCTGGGAAGTTTTAAACGATTATAAATAAATCAGACGTTGTGATGGTAATGATGTCTTCGGTTGCTTTGAAGTCGTTTCAATGTTTTATTGACGTTGTGTGTCCACTTATTATGTTATTAAAATTCAGAGAAAAAGTTAAAATCTCGGTTTTCTTTCTTTAATTCATACAGTAACCCTAGCCTGAATCACTGCCATGAATTAGAGATAATCTTTCTTCTAAGATTTTACATGATGTAATGATGTCGGATAATGTCGCCTAAATATGACGAGAAAGTATTAACTTCAAATGATCACACTACAAATAGATTCACGTCATAGTACCTATGCAGTGGACTTGTTTAAAGTTCGCAGTAAAGGCCCTAAAACACCGGGATTACTTTTATTATTGCCCACTGGGTGTGTAAGTACTAACATCGATTCTAATTGGATAGCTTTTTTAAAATATTCTAACATTCTTTTGATTCTGGGAGGTACCGTCAATCGTCGTGGCATACTCTGATCTCTTAAAGAGAGGGCGCTTATCAATATTTCCATAAAGAACTAGCGCATTTTTTTTTCTTGTTTGAGTATGGGCGCTTATTCGAGGGTGGGCGCTTATTCGAGGGTGGACGCTAATTAGAGGATATACAGAATGATCGCAAAAAAAATTCTCTAAGTTAAAGAGGAGATTTTTTTTATCCCAAATTAAAATTATCCCCAAAATTATCTTTCTGTTAAAGAAGACATTTAAACAATAAATTTTTAGTCGGTTCGTTGTAACCTTTTTCGATGTTCGATGTTTCCAAACTCAAGCAACAAAATATCGTTTTTTCAAAAGTGATGAATTCTTAGAAATTTTACTGCCTTTTTAATCGAAAAGAATAATATTTGTTATACAAAGAAAAGGTTGTACTTTAGACCCTATGTTTGGAAAAGTTCTCCAGTAAATTTACATGGTTTTTTGTTCAAATTGACGTATTATGGCGGTACTAGACACAGTCGCTATAAAACATACACTTTGTTAAGCGGAAGTACCCCCTACAAATTCCAAAACATCGATTTTTTGATTTTATTATTTTATGGTACTTTCAAATATGTAAAATAAGGCTACAATACTGATTTTCTTAAAATCCATCCAAAAAGCTGTAAATCAGGCACGTTTCTTACTTTGGGTGATCTTAAAAATCCCTAGCAACGCTCTTAGCAACAAGTTTGAGGGCTTTCTGGAGTCCAAAAATACAGCAAAAATACCTCCATAGCGCGGAAATCTAGTACATTAGGTCCGACATGCTCATAGATTGGGTTAAGCAAGGCAAAAAAAACGTAACAATCAAGACAAATGGATTTACATGTTTGTTTTGGTGAGCTGGTGAGATGATAGCGACAACCCCTCACGTACATATTTGAGACAAGGTGAAATTTGTGCAAAACTTCCGAATTTCAAATTAGGCAAAAAGACTTAAATTTTGGCTTAGCATGACGAACTGCATGGAAATGCGCTTTTGTACCAAGAGGCTGGGTACTAGGCTGCTAGAAGCAACAAAATTTATTCGAGTTTGTGTCTTGGTTTCTTGTGATGGTGGGGTTCCATCGTAACGAACCAGGCAAAATGCCTGAATCCTGATTGCCCCCCCCCCCCCTCCCCCGAAAGGGAAGAGATTTGCGCCAAGACAGAACAAACCCCTCATCCGACCTGTGTAATACACCTAAGACCCCTAGCAGTACCATCGAACAGAGTTTAAAGCCCCGAATCGGATGTTCGGATTTGCCGTAAACACGCTCAATAAGATCTTATCTTCTGGGAAAAAGTATAGTTTTCTGTATAGCAATTCATTCAAAAGTTATGAAAAATAGTATGACAGGGGGTGAAAAGGTACCGATACACAGTGTAAATTTAAAGCAGATAGATAAAGCAATTTACTCAAAATTGTATAAACTAAGACCAGGTATACCTATGTATATTGTTTTAAAAATCAAACCTACATTTAAAGAATTGAGTAGAGATAGTGAATTGCAGAAATGCTTGTAAGGGAAAACTCAAATTGCAAACGATAGTTTAGCGTAACAATTCAATTTCGGTGCGGATATCGAAAGTTAATAATCGTGTTTCATTACGAGTTAAGAGTTTACGATGTTTACAATGTTGTTGCTACTTTTAATATTGACATGAAAGCTTCAGTATAGCTTACTCATATGTCAAAAAAATGGATATTTTATCAGAAGCCATTACAAAATAATACGATGAATTCTTAGAAATTTAATCGAAAAGAATAATATTTGTTATAGAAAGAAAAGGTAAGTACTTTGGAAAATATGACGCAGATTACAAAAAAAATAAAAACAATAAATTGGCAGATTGTACGGGCAAAACATGTGAAAAACTAATCTGCGTCATATTTCCTAAGTACTTACCTTTTCTTTCTATAACAAATATTATTCTTTTCGATTAAATTTCTAAGAATTCATCGTATTATCTGCCAATTTTTATATAATAGCTGAAATTTAAGGAAAAACTTATAAAGTTGGTAGATCCTGATAATTGTATTCACTCCTGATATTTTATGACATTGACTGATATTTACTTGGAATTTAGATTATTTTTTTTTTGCCTTTTTTTCAAAATGAGGTTTTTAAATGCCCCGGCCGCCATAATTTCTGAACCGTTCAATATTTTGTAAACCAGATTTTTACAGGATGTTGAGTTTAATGTGTGTTGTGATTTACACCTCCAACCTTTAAAAATGACTATTGCAACTTGCTGCTTGCTTGCCTTATGCAACTAAAATTTGACCACAAAATTTTAAGCAACTAGATCTTGCCACCAGAAATGTATACTTCATATTTTCTAGAACTTTGATAGTATAAATCATATCTATCTATAAGCTACAATCCGAAACATATTTGGAGATAATATTCCTTCATATTTGGCATGTTTGCTTGGTTACCATGGCAACGAAATGTCATTATTGAAAATGTTTCGTTTGAACTATCAGATTCAGACTAGTACTTTGGTTTTCACTAACTTTTACCCCCTGTGTGATGGTTTTTATAATTAGGGAGTACTTCCCCCTTAAGGCCGGGCCTATTCAGGCCAGACTTTTTGGGACTCTGAATAGACGGCCCTCCATAATTTTTAATGAAACCGTAGGGTGTTGAAATTTCCTGAAAGTTAGGTCAACACATAACAAACACTTTGGCATAATTATTTTTTTGATGACATCACTATTGCTTTCTTGAAATGAAACTAACAAATTCCTGTAATGTCTTTATACTTTTTGTTTACAGACGTCAAGAGAGAAGATTACCTGACATCAATATAATCACGTTTGTAAACAGAGAGTAGGTAAATATTACCTACCAAAAGTGTGTATAAATAGATCGAAAGATTGCCTAAGTGCCAGCATATGAATCGATTCTGTTGATCGATAAAGAGTGATATCGATTGCTGTCATCAACTACGAAAGAAGATATCTGAATTTGCTTCACAAAAGGGAAGATAGGTGGGTTCTTTAATATGGATATGTATGACCTAAACCTCCCAATTGATAGACCTTTTCATAAATACATGAAAAAAAGGTGTTTGTTGCTCAAAGGTTGAAACTTGTTACAATGCAATAACTGATGTCTTTGCATTGTAACAAGTTTCTACTTTGTGCAACAAACACCTTGTTTTTATGTATTTATGAAAAGGTCTATACGGTCCAGTATATTCTCGTATATAAACTGTATATTACCCATATATGGCATTAAACCATATATGGCAATGTACAGTCCATATATGGAAATACACAGACCGTATACAGAGCTCTACAGAACGTTAATGTATTTGTCCCGTGTATTTGTCATTAAAAGTACTCACGGTCGTCGCCATATGCAATTTTATCGCATGATTTATTTTCCTTCAACTTTTATCGACTTTAGATGAGGAACATATGCTATATTATATATCTTAAACATTAGTAGAGGTGTTAGTATGGTTTTGTGTTAGTATGTAAAATGATAAAAACAAATTTCTGGATGTAGTACTCTGTAAAAATAAAAATTTCACAACCTTCTAGGACGAATCTTTTCAGGAAAAATTTTTGACAAAAAACATCATTGGTATACATTGGCCATCACACTTAGAGCAGTTGACGTTTTCTATCTTGCATAGTTCTTTTCTTCGCTATCAAAGTTCTCATCATCATTTCACGGTTACTATTAAAAAATTAAAAAAGCAGACAAATTACGACTTTGTTTGTCAATTATGGACAAAGTAGAAACGATATGACATTTTGTTCTCTGCAACAATCCGTGAAAACAAGAAAAAATTTTATTAAGTGATCCTAATTGAAAGAATAAAACGACATTTGGGATTAAAGAAGAGAAAGAAAAAAACAGAAAGAAAAGCTGCCACATACTGTCCCATGTGTTCCAGTATAAGGAATTTCTTTTTTATAAATAGCGTTAGACCATTTCATAATACAATGAAAGCGAGGCGTTTGTTGTTCAAAGTAAAACTTGTTACAATGCAATCAATCCCAGCGAGCAAAAGTTTTGGTCTGCATTTTATCACATCACACCCATTTTGATAAAGCCCATGGTTTTAAGAGAAAAAAGTTAGATTTATGTTTCACCCATGACGTGAATTTGTTAAGGCTGTTTTCAACTTAGGAAAACGTTTCGCAGAACGAAAACGTAATGGAAAATGTGCACGGCTCTTTACTTTCTAATTTATGGCAATTCGCTCTTAATGACCGTTTTAAAAAAAGGAAAATGTTTGTCGATGGCCCCTTTACAGTTTTCGACGATAACATATTCACCCTATGCAAGCACTTTGTTGGGCAACATAGTCTGTTTCTGCAATGGCGGAGGGTACTAAAACGATTCTACTCGCGATAATACAAGACAGAGATTCAGTACACAGAATGCATTAAGCAAAACAGATGTGTCCAGCAGTTTCATTTGTTTTGGGCAATATAAAATGTATACAGTTTATTCAATGATTTGTCTATTTGACCCGATGACTGCTTGGTCAAACTCTTACCCCTCAGTAAACTAGAGGAAACTTCGATACAGCAGCCACATACAAAATCGGAACGTCTATCTGACAGTTTCTTATATTTTTGCCAACATTAAAGGTACAACAGTTTGTACAATTTGTCTTAATGGCAGACTGTTTGGCCCAACCCTTCAGTAAATAAAGAGTGGTTTTCTAAACATGTATATTCCCAAGTAGAAATCAACCTTTAATCATGACTAATTAATATGAAATACTTGCTGGCATATGCCGGTAATAACCTCCTGGTATTAAAAACTTTATCACAGAAATACTCCATTAATACTTGTAGTTAAGGGGGTTAAACTACCAAATACTGCTAGATATTAGACACTTCGATACATTGGACATCTAGCTAGACACTTTGTGTAAGGAAATAAAAATACACACAAACAAAAACAAGCAAAACAATATGCAAAAAAAAAGGATTATCCAGCTTGCCACATGCATCCTGATAAATAATATAAAGAATACACACAATCACTTTCCCCCGTTTATGGAATTTCTTTGTTATAAATGACAATAGTCCTATTCATAAAACAATGAAAACGAGACGTTTGTTGAATGGAAGTCACTGGACAAAAACGGAAATATTGCATTGTAACAAGTTCTACCTTGATCAACGAACACCTCGTTTCCATTGTTTTATGAAAAGGTATATACAGTCCATAGTATTTAAAAGAGACATGTGAAATCATGTCCGGCAGTCCATTTGGCCCTGACTAAACTGGGTGATTTGTGAAATGTACCTTTTGACAAGTTAGCACGCACACTCGAATCTGTCTAATGGTTAATATTCATTAGGGTTGATATTCCATGCGTAAAATAAAGAAAGGCATTCGATTGACATTAGCATTCCACATCAATTTTGTGCTAATGGTATGCCATTTTTAATTTTTGCAATGAGGATTCAATAAACAAACCTTATGGACTATTAATTGCCATTAATTGCCATTAATTGCCATGTTTTCTTTTTTGCAGATCGATTGAATCATGAAAATCCTGGTCCTGATAGTTTTGGTATCTGTCTATGTTGAAAATGCCACGTGTTGTTTGAAAGGATGGGATGTTGCGCTGGCGATGAGAGAATCTACTCTTAACAAGGCATACCTTTCCATAATAACGAACAATTTCCACCTCACTTTTCCCCCGTACACTCATAACGAAAAACCTAATATACCAGCAGGACAGCCATGGGGAACGCAGAATTCGATCAGTTTATCTGGCATAAGTATAAACAACTTGGCTATACGAGCGATGAAAGGACAAAATCAAGTCGGGAAGTTGGAAGTTCGTTTTAAGGCAGGAACATGCACTGTGTCAAAGAAAATTGTCAAAACTGATGGAAGCAGTTATGGACTTCCACCCTCCAAAAAGGTTTACCCATTTTCAACTCAGATTATCAGCTTTAGGGTGAGAGTAACGTCGTACAAGCTAGCTATAGGTGCTACAAAAACTACTGATCGCTATAAAATTAAGTTAATTATTGTTGATGATGATGCTATAATTGGAAATCTAATGTGGAAGGACTTATCAGTGTTTGATTCAGGAGATGTCAGAAAAGCAATCACAACATTAGTGCAAAAAACACTTGCAGAAGGATCAAAATATGACCTTGGAGAGTTTGATCTTCCAAAAGCAAATGATCAGAAAACCAGTCTTGTTAAGGATTTATTCCCTAAACAAATACGATTTGTATTTATTTATGCTCCAAATGGAAGATCAGTGTTTGCTGCTCTCACAAGCACAACTGATTCAACTCCTCAACCAAATGCTTTCCATTGGACGAAAGCTAAATTGTTACGAGATGATTACGATTCAAGTATATCGATAAATTCAGATAAATTTATGAATGTTTTGAAGCAGGTAATAACAGATAAATTGAATATCAACAGCAATAATCTGCAACTATCAAAATCATGTCCTGGAACTTTGTCACTTGTAAAAGGAGTTGATAATTTCCGAGGTGGTGTTGATTTGGTATCTGTATCTGTTACTCCATATTATGAAGTAGATGGAAAGAGGTTTATTAATAATCAAATTGAAGTTAAGCTTCAACTGTGGAAAAATGTCAGTCCTGGTGTTAATGTCGATATTCATGCCACGTTAAGGTTTAAACTGACTTACAACAAGATAAAGAAGAAATTTGACGTAACAAAGTCATATGAAAATTCGAAGACCTCGTATAACAAGGAATGGTGGGTCGTAGTTCTTGAAGTGCTCACACTAGGAATAGGTCGAATAGTGACGGCTGTTATAGAGACAATTGCTGATTCTATCATTGACCAAAACCTTACAGCAGCTTTTAATTTCGATCCAGCTGCTGGAGGACTTCCTATAAATATAGGGGGACCTTTGAAAGTGATATTTGATAATTTAGTAGTTGGTGAAGTTCTTTTCAATTCACGTGGTAATCTCGTATTTAATTTTGGAATCCTAATAAATGGGTTAGGTTGATTATGTTTTATCGCCTTCTATCATTCTATGGTTTGATTTACAAGAGGCGAAAAACTCGCTGCAAAAGCCTAAATTACACATTTCATTGGCAGAAATCAACGTCAAACATTGTGTGATGTTAATTCCCACCAATTGAATGTCTTTTTTTGCCTTTCGTAGCGATTTTGTTTTACCTACGTGGAAATCAAGCTTAACAAAAGTTTGGCGATGAACCATTCGGTAGTATGGTGTGGAGCTCCTGAATTCTTAAATTTGGCTGTGAAAGTAACATAACAAAAATTATGATTCAGCAGGCTTTTTTCCAACCGACTTTAAAAATCTGCATCATATTTTTGTTACTTTTTGCCCCCAAAATCTTTTAATACCTTTGCAACGAATTAAAAACAATTTCGGGGCCCTCCCACTATATGAAAATAAGCCTAACTAAAAAAGAGCTTTATTTTACTACTATAAATGTGATGATTTTGCGTTGAATATAGTCTCCAGTATCTTTATTTACGTAGTGCTTATTACATCGATGTTTAGTAAAACGAGTAATCCATTAGAAACAAATTAGTTTTGTAATGTCATAGTAAAAATTCGTTGTATAAGTGAGATTTCTTTCGAGTAAGATTTCGAGTAAGATTTCGAGTGAGATTTCGAGTGAGATTTCGAGTGAGATTTCTTTCAAGAAACCTACTGAGAGAAAATTTAGCAGCATACTTCTTAGTGGTCAAAGATTTGTTTCAGGTCCGCTGTAAAGAGGTTTGAACAACGTCTATGCGTTGTCCTGTCATATTTACTGCATACGTTGATGAAGTTCTTACCCACTTGACTACCGTTTTACTTCGTTAAACAGCAACAATATCTAGTAATTCTGTAAGACTTAATTGTTTATTTTGCAGACTAAATTTTAGATCTAAATATCAAATTTAATTTCTTTAGTTGTCACAAAAACCAATTACGAACTATTTCATTTTGTATCCATTTTTAAGTCTTTCTCATTTCTAAAAGTACTAGTTTATTCATTTATAGAAACAAATAAGAAACTTGAGTTTCAATATATTGGGAAAGAAAAGAAACCTGAAGAGATATTATTGAAATCCTAATCGTTGAAATTCTAAGTTTCATTTAAAAAAACATATCTATATATGTAAGCCAATTGTAATTTTTATGATCATTTTTGTAATAACTGGATATAGACCATAATAATGTAGTAATTTTTTCTTATTTGAAATGAATTAAATGAATAATTATATTTTTATACTAAATTACGTCTCCACGCAATCATGCATACCTATCCTCTGATGAAACTATATGGTATGATTGTAGCATGAACCGTTTTCCAATCCTCCAGTCCTCCAGTCCTACATGCTCATACCATGTTGTTATTCATGAAATTACACTTTTAACCCATTCCTACTGGGGAGATGTTTCAACCTCCCTCCTATACTTTTTTACATAACTCTTGAATGAATTGCTTACGGTCAGAAAGTATGGGTGAAGAGTTATAAGCAATCCTCCAGCCTCTTTCAAAACATCTCTCTCTCTCTCTCTCTCTCTCTGTTCCACGCATTGTTCGTGGTACACCAACAGACTAACGTTGCGGAGCTTCTTGTGCAGCAATCGCGAAAACATTCCCATTAGTTCAGTGAAAAACCGAGTCTGCCATCTTGAGAACACCTTCATCTGAATTTATTTTATCGAAATTACGCTTTTTTACTTGATTATTTCGCATTTACCGGTTTGTTCGGGTTATTGTGTATATACATACTTGTATTATTTATTATTATTATAATAATACTCGTGTCATTTAAACATCATTTCTTTTATAGAAATATTCTTGACAAATAAATGTTTTAAACTACATTCAAATAACCAGTAATTTAGGGATTGAGAAGCGTGTGTGTACCACTATGTTTGCAAGCAAACTTTTAAGACAGGCAAATCGGCAGAGGGACGCAGGCAACAGGCAAGACCGGACTGAGGAATAGGTATTAGTTTAGGTTTTCTTTATTTAAATTCGGTAATAATTTACATAACATTGCATAACATTTTGTAAGGCACAATACACATATTATACTGGCCTATTTAAACCGACATATACACTCAAATTTTTAAATAAATTACAAAAATTATAAATAACTTCTTCAATATAACTAAAATATCGAATTATCAGAGAAATGGGAATCATGAAAAACCTATCTTGTGATTTTTACAAAACCCAATCCTGCTAGGAACTCTTTACAGAGCCTGCATAGACATTTTATTGGTTTCTATTTCACAATTTCGGACTTAAAAGCTACAAAAGTGTCTATGGTTCTTATTCCTATAGGAATAGAATTCCAGATTAAAGGCCCAAAGTATCTTAACGAGTTTTGTCCATTGTGGACACTCTGGTCCGACGGAACGAGTAAATCTAAAGTAGATTTATATGTAGATATGTAATAGGCATAGGAAAGACAACCGAACTTAGGCACCAGATAAGGACCATAGGCAAAGAAAAGATCCTGGCAGAATCAAGTCAAATGGACCAAAGAAAGGCACCAGAACCCAAGGTACCAGACAAGGAAGATCCCAGGCCGATGATAATAGGCAAAAGAAAGGCAACAGAGTCTAAGGCACGAGCCAAGGACCATATGCAAACGGCAAAGGAAATAATTCCAACAGAGTAGCAACGATGCAAGAAGAATTGAGCCCCCTAAAATACAAATTAACAGTATGAATTAGGTGTTTAGGGCCTCTTCATTTGGAGCTCAATGTATGAAACACGTAGATTTTGTGTCGCCTAGCGGATATCTTAGATAAGGAAAAGAATATATCGGTTAGGAGTGATAACTCGTGTGCCATATAAATGATCGGTCGATATGACATATATCAGCGTGGTATATTAGCTGAGTGATACAGTGGGTTCAATATAAAGACGCCCTAAGTCAACGTTATTAAAATCATTTTCCTTCATCATTATTTTGTGTAATACGTTGTATTATAGAAACATTGATCAACTGTATTGTATCTCTTTGTCAAACATAACTTTTGGATTAATTTTATAACAATGTAATTAAAATAATAGAAATTTACATTTCGTCCGTATATATACTTCTATAGTATTTTTGAATAGCTAAAACATTTATTTGTTAAGAATAGTTTTTATAAATAAAATCGTGTTTAATCCCATAGTATTGTAAGCATAACAAGAAGCCGAAGCGGCTTAAAAAATTACCCTTTTGGCAATATGAATTGACTAGAGCGAATATACTCATTCTGAAGCAAAAACAGGAAACAGATGAAAAAATTGCAGAAACAGAAATTTGCAGTCGTTCATTAAGTAACACAACAAAGTTGGACAGAATATGGTCTGCATTTTACAGACTGTTATACAAATATATGTTTAAAACGTGCAAATGCATAATTTTAAACATAGTCTGCAAATATGTGGCATCTCGTTCGAAATGTGCAGTCAAATTTTGGAACAAAGTGTCTTCAATCAACAGGTTAGACTATTAAATTGTCTTTCACTTGCGTTCAAGAATCGCAATGAGTGCAATATACGAATGAGCACGAGGCAGGTGCAAAAGACTATAATAACCCAGACTCATTCAAAGCTCCGCATCCCAGTTTCAGATCATCACGTTTCACTCACAACAGCTATTCCTGTGATATCCTTTAATTACGGTATTTCGTTGCCTCTTTCGATTAAATTGTGTGACACAAAACCCAAAATAACATACTAAGAGCTAGCAATCTGAGGAAACAAATAAACATGGCTTCTTAGTAGCACTTCATATATAGCTTGCTAAACTCACATTTGAAGGTTGCGTTGAGACAATACGTAATCATTGGGACCCAGACTTCACGCCGCCTAGACGTAATCTAGAATTATGTTTGTTAAACCACACTATTATTTTACCACATAAAGCATTTACATGGGTAGTTTTGTAATTATATCGTATTGTGAGTATAGCCAATAGAAAGCATATTATTGTTTTTACATAAAGGTTTCAAAAAACATAATAAACTACATATTTGAAGCATGAAAATTATATTCTCAAAAAATAACATTCAAAATGATTTGTAAAAAACTTCGTTTTTGTGTTACAAATTTGGAATATTCAAATATGAACGCTCTTAGTTCGTCGAAAAAAGAGTTAAACACAAACCAAACTAGAAGTCGAATCGGCTTGAAAAATCACACCAACCTGTTTAAAAATAACAAGAGCCTATCGGCTTGAAGACGGCTGCATCGCCCTTAAAGCTGGTCTGACTCCAAGTCTAACACTCTCTCCTTCGCATTATTATAAAGAGAAGGTATTTTCATGAGAATAATTAATAAAGGTCTTTGTGGTGGAGATTCTTAGTCTTTTTCA